>CM057454.1:395997500-396145000 GCA_016271365.2 Neoceratodus forsteri | reverse complement strand
TATCCTTGGTTCTTTTCAAAAACGTTGTTGTTTTTCACCAGAAAAGACTTTAAAGGGATACTGTCAACCTTTTTTTGCATCATATTATTTCTAGCTGAAAACCAACATGTTATGATTGCTTACCTTTTCTAAAATTCATTGGCATTGCTGGTTGTTTAATCTGTTTTCTTTCTTAGAACTGCATTGCATGATACAATAACACTCAGCCTTGTTTTGTTTCAAATCCTTGATCTTCTCTTACTTCATGCTTCCTAAACAATAGAAACACTCACAACAGTGCAGCCACTCATGATGCAATAGTGTTATCTCCTTCCACTGCTTTGTGAGTGACTAGACTGTATTGGAGGTCTTCCCAAGTCTTGGAAAGATGCAGTGGGAGTTGATCAAGGAATGTAAACACACGTTTTCATGTGATAACACCAGTATGGTGGGCAGTCTGTTTTTTCACTAAAAAATTAAAAAGGAATGAAAATCAAACTACCAGCTACATCAGCAAATTCTATAGAGTGTGAACAATCAAAAAAAAGCATTTTTAACATAGGGACACTTTGAGGCCAAACAGAGTTGACAGTGTCCCTTTAAAATAATCTGAGAACTGCTCATTCTAATTTTAACTACCTGCTTCACCATAGGTAGGGCAGGCTGGTAGTAATCTGTGCACTACTGCTAAGAGAAATGCACACAGTGGGTGCAAAGCGTATTTGCTGCAGCTGCAGCTGCACTAGGGAATGGAGGGCATGGACATGAAATCAGCCCAGTGGTAGATGAACATGGCAGGGAGATTTTTGCAGGTTTTATTTTGCAGTTAATTTTTATTTAATTGACTGCTGGTGATACCAGCTGCAGATTCCTTCTTTCTATAATTTTCCCCATATGACAGCCAACCAGTGAGTGAAATTGGTTGTCTAATCTTTGACATACAAATACTGTTATCATAGTTTGTACCACATTCTGCTGCTGTTTTGTAGTGTCATTTGTTGAGCAGAAAATGTATAGGAAAAAAAAAACCTCGGGCCAGAGTCGAAAGGGCTACTGGCAAGGAATTTGGTGTAACATTATTGAAAATTATAAAAGTTATGAGCCTTTCTTAGCAAAATCTAATATAGGCTCTTACATTTGTTGTTTTGTAATTTTTGTACCTCAGATTTTCAACATAGCCTTGTTATGACCCTGCCCGTGAAGAAGGGCAGAGCAAATGTTTAAATCCTGCCCGAAAGGTGATTTCACACAGGGACTGCAAAATCAACTTTTGGGGTGCAAAAACACATTTTGGGCAGGAACTGAAAAATGACAGCTGTCACATTCATTGAGGTGCTGTAAGGATATGGCTATGTTGTGACTGTGGCCGGAAAATAATGAAAATTACCATAGTTATGAGCCTGAATTCTCAAAATTCAACACAGGCTCATAATTTGGTTGGTTTTTTTTTAAAATATTTTTACACCACATTTTCAACATAGCCTTTGTATGATCTCATGTCATGAACAATGGCAGAGAACATTTTCAAATCCTGCCTGAAAGGTGATTTCACGCAGGGACCGCAAAATCATTTTCCAGGATGTAAAAAAAAAAAAAAAAATTTGCCCAGGAGTTAAAAAATGACAGCTGCATTCATGAGGTGCTGTAAAGACATGGCTATATTTTAAATTTGTGGTAAAAATATCAAAAATTACCAAAGTTATGAGCCTGCATTTGTAAAATTCAACGTAGGCTCAAAACTTTGATGTTTTTTAATATTTTTCCACCAAATTTTCAACATAACCTTCTTATGACCCCACCTCATAAACAAGGGCAGAGAAAATTTTCAAATCCTGCCCAAAAGGTGATTTTGTGCAGGGACCACAAAATCACCTTTCTGGACAGATCTGCCTAATGACAAAGTCATTGTTCATGAGGTAGGGTCCCAAAGAAGGCATGTTGAAAATTTGTGCCACAAATATGTAAAAATGCCCAACTTATGCCACTAAGTTCAAAACCCCATTGAAATACATGGAACAGCATACCTGTTTCTTCAGTTCATGGTCTGGTTTTGAAGAGTGAAGACATGTCTGCAGTCCAAAGAAGATTATGACGTTGGACTCCTGATCAGTAAGTAAGGGGCTTGGGGAGGGGTGTAGGGTAGTGGGTGCTGAGTGGACGGGTTGGGTTGGGCAGTTACAGCTGCAAAAGACTTTGATGAACCATTTCCTTTTTACAGGGTTTACAATCAATCAATCAACTCTTATTTTATACTGGAGGGTATGTGAGCAAAAATGCTTGTTTTCACAAACCTCCAGTTAAGCATACAAAAACATATAACAGGTCAACATTTCAAAGGTATATACAATGGACAAAAGAGTCTAGCCTAGAGGGTTACACATTGTAACAGAGAAGAGGGAAAATAAATAAACACAGGGACAATATACTGCATGGGGATAAGAAAAATTGGAGGTACAATTCTTGGACAAAAACACTGGATAATACTTTAAGATATAAATGTGCACAATGACCTACAGATTTGTCAATAGAGATGCAGCAAAATAAAATTTTGCCAGTGAAGTTGCCGTGAAATCGGCAATTTCGCAGGACAAAATGTTTCACAAAATTGCAGCAAAATGTCACAATTTTTTCTGCAATTTCACCCATCTCTATTGGCCATAAGTCCATAAATGAAGCCTCCACACACAAAGTTGTCCTGCACCCCATTTGTGTTATATATATATAAAAAATAATTCACCCTCCACTCCCTGGTGTCTAGTGGTCCCCCATAAAATAACCCCCAAGTTACCCGGGCTGCCACCTCCATTTGTTTAAAAACAAAAGCAATATTCACCCTCATCTCCCTGGTGTCTAATGGTACCCCCCTAGCCGTCACAGGCCATAAATATAAAATAAACACCCCTCAAAGTTACCCTGGCTGCCGCTTCTGTTTGTTTAAAAAAAAATTCACCCTCATCTCCCTGGTGTTTAGTGGACCCCCTACCCCATCAGTAGACAGCAGCAGCCATCCAGCTCTTCCCCAGTACCCTGATCTGGCCACTAGAACAGCCCTCCACTCACCTCCATGGCCGGCAGCTCAACTGAGCGCCACTGAGCACTTGAATGAATGAATGAATGAATAAATGAATGAGCATGCTCCTGTCCGGGGCACAGACAAATGGTAGCATTAAGGTGGTGGTCCATAAGAGTGATATTAAAGGAACTGATGGAGAAACAGGATTGGATGACAAGGGGCAGATTGTTATAGAACTTGGGACCCTTATACATGATGGAGTACTGTGCTTGAGAGATGTGGCAGAAAGGGATCTTGAAAGTGTGATGAGGACCCCACCCTTGTGCAACACCTAGAAACTGATTTAGGTTTTAATTAAAAAAAAATCAATACACATAGAATTCCTCAGCTCTACATGGGGGATTGGGTACCCTTAGAGTCACTGCTAGTTTTCTGGTGGGGGTGGTGAGTGTTGAAAGGAAGGGTCAGGTGGGGGGATATCAGTATATATAAAAAAGAAGAAAAAGAAGAAATAACTGTGCATGCTTGGTAGTGCAGGGACACAGTGGGGAAAACAAACAAAAGGACTCCTCAGCATGACACGGGGTGATTTGGCACCCCCAGTGTCACTGCTAAGTTTCTGGGATGGTGGGGTGAAGGGTGCTGAGAGGGAGGGTCAGGTGGAGGAGTATCAATATATATAAAAAAAGAAGAAGAAGAAATAGCGCATGCACGATAGTGCAGGGATGATCAGGGGAAAAAACATCAAGGATTCTTCATCGGGACACTGAGGAATTGGGCACCCCCAGTGTCAGTGTTATGTTTCAGGGGGTGGGATGGTGGGTGCTGAGAGGGAGGGTCAGGTGGAGGGATATCAATATATATAAAAAAAGAAGAAGAAACAACGGCACATGCACAATAGTGCGGGGATGCTGTGGGGAAAAAAATCATCAAGGATTCTTCATTGGGGCACTGAGAAATTGGACACCTCAGTGTCAGTGTTATGTTTCAGGGGTTGGGGTGGTGGGTGCTGAGAAGGAGGTTCAGATGGGGGGGGATATCAAAGTGCTACTTTCTTGCTGACAGTGAGCAGAGTGCTTCTCCATAGTCGTGGAGGTGACTGTGTTGACATATCAACATGTTCAGTCACAAAGAATGCAAGGAATGCAGAGTCCATTTTTGAAAGCAGTAGTAATTTCTGCAACTGTTTGTGGTGTAAATAGTCATGGCTATATGGGGCTGGGAGTTGCAGTCTTATGAGGACTAGGGCTGGGGGCATGATAGTATGACCAACTAAAACTTGATTCAGGAGTCAACAGACATTCATTGGTTCTACTACACTCTTATCTTTCCTAACAGCTTTTCCAGACCTTCCAGTGCATTTGATGATGACGACGATGAAACAAGAAGCAGACAATAGTTTCCTCCTCCTCCTCCTCCTCCTCAGTTGCTGCCAGCTTCAATTTCATTTCCCTGAAATAAGAACAAGATAGAAATTATTCATTCATAAATGTACTTGTAAATGCAAGCACTCCTCCTGTCTGTCTCACATGAACAATGTACCAGTTGCTGCTACAGCTGCAGGTGCATTGCTGGTGACATTTGCCAGTCTGCCTATAACATTATATGTGCCCCCATATCACACAGCACTATCACTCAGCCCAGTGCTGCTCACTTCCCTAAAATGCACGATGCAGGCAGTTATGGCAGTTAGTTTTACTCTGTTTTTGCATTGCTATGTCTGCTTTTTGCACAACTGTATCTATATTTATCTTATTCACCTGGGCTAGTGTTGGCTCTGTTAGCCTGTTCTTCCAGTCATGTCAGTCTGATCCTACTGCAGATTTTGCATTTGCCTTTTGCTCTGTTGTTTTTATTTAAAGCAGCAGTGTAACAGAATTAGATGAAAATTTGACCATACCTTTTTTTCACAATAAAAGGTTCCAGTCACCTTACAGTTTTATTTGATGGTAACATTTTCTAGTTCCAGAAAAATCTGAGTACTTTTTAAATGTTTTGATTTAGTTTTTCTCAAAAAAAAAGATGGCAACCACATTGGCTTTGAAATACCATTGCAGACCTGGTAAGAATTAGGATGAAGAAAATGAAAAAAGCCTCATGATGTGTGGCATAGGAGGTACCTAGAAAAATAGATTTGATGGGTATGCTAATATTTTTATTAACTGTAGCTGAAACTAACTTTTTGGAAAAACATTTTCTATTGCACTGCTGTTTTATTGCACCTTTTGTACTGTACAGTTCTCTCCTATGCCCAGGATGAATATGAAAATGTGCTGTTAACACATCACTATGTGTTTCCTGGTAAAACTTTTGAAATAAGTAAGTAACTAACTAAATACATTAGGTGACACCAAAACTGGTTGTAGCACAGGCAGTACTATAATCCTGTCAGCACAAGAAAACAAAGAGTTGTCCATGAGTGGAGGATGTAAATGAAGGGACAGGGGAAACACATCAATGACAGAAGGTGGAGGAACATAGGAAAGATGACAAGAGGAGAAAAGGCAAAGGGAAGAAGCACATGAGGAAGAGAAGGAGCAGAGTGAATAAGTATGAGAGGAGGAGGGGCATGGAGATTAGAGCAGTGCAGGAGGAGTTTGTGGAGCTGGGGAGGGGCCTAAGGCAAGTAGCACACATGGTATCCTTCTCAGAGGTGCTGCCTGTCTATGGCAAGGGTGAGGCAAGTATACATCGCACCATGCAGTTCAATGAATGGTTGAAAAAATGGTGCAGAGCACAGGGGTTTGGCTTCAATGGGGACTGGGGTTCCACCTGGAGGGATACCAGCCTATACTGGCAGGATGGTCTGCATCTGCCAAAAAGGGAACAAGTCTTCTGGGTGATCAGTTTAAATGCTTCATTGGCAAGTTTTTAAACTAGTCAAGGGGGGAGGCACTGATAAGCAGCCGGGAACTCCCAGCCTCCCCCTACAAAACAAAGTACTAAATGAGGTAAAGACCAAGGTAGAAAGGTCAGTAGGGAGCAGGATGGGGTAAATGGAGAAAGCAAAGTAAATAAGGACAGGGATGGTGCTACAAGAGGTAAAGCCATCAAAAAATGGAGATCAATGAGTACCAATGCCCATAGTCTGGGTAACAAGCTTCCTGAATTGGCGGTCTTAATGGAGGAGGAACATCTGGATATTGTGGCAGTCACAGAAACATGGTACACACAGAACCATGACTGGAATGTAAACATGCCAGGATACACTATCAACAGGAGGGACAGGAAGGGAAAAAGAGGAGGAGGAGTAGCTCTCTACATAAGGGAAGAAATCAAAGCAACTGAACAAAAGGGTAAACAGGGAGGAGAGAAATCACTGTGGGTCAATTTACAGACAGACAATGGCACCACAATCCGCACAGTGGTTGTATTCAGACCCCCATCTCAGGGGGAGAAAATGGACAAGAAATGACAGAAAGTATCATTAGAATGGCAGACAATGGTGAGATATTGCTAATGGGGGATCTGAATATGCCAGATGTTAACTGGGGTGCATTTGCAGCAGCCACTTCTAAGTGTGGGGTCGTTCTAGATGCCCTACAGGGGGCATGTCTTAGACAACTAGTATTGGAACCCATTTGAGAGGGAGCAATCTTAGACCTGGTACTCTCAAACGGAGATGGCGAGAAGATCACAGATTTAGAAGAGGGTAGCCATCTAGGAACTAGTGAACATCGAACAGTATGGTGCATGATAAACACAGCAGTAGAGTCAAGCCATACAAAGGCAAAGGTACTGGACTTCAGGAGGACTGACTTTGCCAAAATGGGTGAGTGCCTAAGGAATGCACTAGCAAATGGGAAGGAAGGAAGGGTGGAAGAACAATGGGGAATAATCAAAACTGCCATCACAGAGGCAACAAGCCTTTGTGTGCAGAAAGTAAACAAAACAAAACGATGTAAGAAACCACTATGGTTCTCAAAGAAGGTGGCAGGGAAGGTTGGGGAGAAAAAGAGAGTATTCAGGAAGTACAAGGAATCACAGAAGAAGCAGAACAGAGAATTGTATCAGTTAAAGCAAAAGGAAGCAGGAAAGGCAGTCAGAACAGCAAAGGCCCAAACTGAGGAAAAGATAGCTAACTCAGTTAAGAAGTGGGATAACATCTTTTATAGGTACATCAGGGAGCGAAGGAAGACCAAGGGAAGGATAGCGAGGCTTAATAAAGGAGAGGTGGGGTGGGCAGAGGGTGACTGTGAAAAGGCAGAGAAACCAAACAAATATTTTTGCTCAGTATTCACAAATGAAGAGGGGGAGGTACCTAAACCAAACAATAAAAACACGCTGGATACAGGGGTTGATACCAGCCCTTTCTCAGAAGAAAGGGTTCTGAAAGAACTCTTAAAACTGAAGGTGGATAAAGCAATGGGGGGTGATGGGATTCATCCCAGAATTCTAAAAGAACTAAGGGTATAACTAGTGACACCCCTGACTACCCTCTTTAATAAATCATGGGAGGATGGGATGGTACCTGAGGACTGGAGGAGGGCAGATGTTATTCCACTTCACAAAAATTGGAGCAGGGCAGAAACAGGAAACTACAGACCTGTTAGTTTAACCTCAGTGATTGGGAAAATGATAGAATCACTTCTGAAGGAAAGAGCTGTTGAGTGTATAGAAGCCAGAGGAGCACAGGACCCGAGGCAGCATGGATTCATAGTGGGAAGGTCATGTCAGATGAATCTAATGGACTTCTTTGACTGGGTGGCCAAAGTAGTAGATCAGGGAGGGGTTGTGGACATGACCTACCTAGACTTTAGCAAGGCATTTGACACAGTCCCACGCAAAAGATTAATATGCAAGTTGGTCTGCATGGGAGTGGGTCCCAAGATGTTAGCCAGGGTAAAGAATTGGCTGGAGAACAGAACACAGAGGCTAATAGTAAACGGAGTCCACTCTGAAGAAAGGGGGGTTATTAGTGGGGTACCACCGGGTTCAGTACTAGGGCTGGTACTCTTTAATGTCTTTATAAGTGACATTGCAGAGGGACTGGAAGGAAAAGTATGTCTCTTTGCAGATGACACAAAGATCTGCAACAGAGCTGATACACAAGGTGGAGTGGAAAGGATAAGAAGGGGACTTGGCAAGGTTGGAGAAATGGTCATATGTATGGCTGCTTAGATTCAATGCTAAGAAGTGCAAAGTAATGCACCTGGGAAACAAAAACCCAGAGGAAGAGTACACAGTTGGGGGTGAGATACTAACAACAGCAAAAATGGAAAGGGACCTGGGGTAGTCATATCAGATGACCTAAAGGTGAGCAAGCAATGTGAGAGGGCAGTAAGGAGGGTTGGGGGTATACTGGGATGCATAGTGAGAGGGATGTCCAGTAGAAAAAGAGGAAGTCATTATCCCTCTGTACAGACAGCTGGTAAGACCTCATCTGGAGTACTGCATGCAGTTCTGGAGACCCATTCTCCGAAAAGACATAGACAGGAAGGAGGCAGTCCAGAGGAGGGCAAGTAAAATGGTGCAGGGTTTGCACCAGAAGACATATCAAGAGAGACTTAAGAGCTTAATATGTATAGCCTCGAGGTGAGGAGGGAGAGGGGGACATGATAGAAACTTTCAAGTACCTCAAGACAATCAACAAAGTCCAAGAGGATAGCATCTTTCAGAAAAAGAGGTATGCAAGAACAAGGGGGCACAATTTGAAGCTAGAGGGGAGACGGCTCAGAGGTAATGTAAGGAGGTATTTTTTTCACAGAGAGGGTTGTGGATGCATGGAACAGCCTTCCGGAGGAGGTTGTGGGGTCAAAAACAGTGGTGGAATTCAAGAATGCATGGGACATGCATAAGGCAATTCTAGGGGGGTGGCATTAGGAAGAAGTAGTCTGTTGGTTAGCTAGGATCTGCAGCTTATCCATTAGGTAGGGGAATGTTCAGACTAGGTGGGCCAAACGGTTCTTATCTGCCATCAAATTCTATGCTTCTATGTTTCTATGAGAAGGACATGACAAATAAGAAGAGCTTGAAAGTATGATGCCACTTATACCACTGACTAGTTTAAATGAATGTGATACTAAGGAGTGGAAGCCAACACAGGAGAAGATGGCAAAATTAAAGATAATGAAAAACGATATACAGAAAAGAAGGTTTCCCAGTCAGGGAAAGCTAATGCCCAAGCTGCAGCCTTCACAATAGCCATATAGTACTGTACTGCCTGCTGTCATCCCCAGCAACATCATTCCATAGTTTCCAAGCATAATCATTTCACAGTCGCTGCTCAAAGCCTCCAGTAGTACCTCCCCCCACACACACATACTCATCCTAATTCTGTACAAATGACAAAACTCATGAGCCATGATCGTCAGCCACTCCATTGTGGAAGACAAAGATTTTGAAGATTCTTGGAGAAAGTCAAGCTGAAATACAACATTCCATCATGTTTCACATATTCACAGCATACCTATCACTACAAGTCCTTGTGATGAAACAATTACTATGATAGTGGCATTACCAGCAAGCGTGTCCTGATGTGTGCTACACAGAGTCATCATCTTTAAGACCATGCTGTGAATGAGTATGATAAATGACCACACACATCACAGCTCTTCACTAGACAGTACTTCTACTTTATTATTCCATCTACCTCCTCTTCATCTTCCTCTACAACTATTTGTTGTGATCAAGCAATATAAAAAAAATAATATATAGGCATAGAATAAAAATTATTAAACCTTTAAAAAAAGGAATTGGTGAATGTAAAAATATTGTGATGAGCAGTATAATGCCTTAAATTTAAAGCAGCAGTGCATGTTAAGGTGAAAAATTTTAATTATAGTTTTTTATTTTGTTTTAGATTGCCCATTATCTCCTGCTTTGTAAGATATCTTCCCCTATTTTGAATTTTGTTTACATCTGAAATAATAAAAGGAGTGCTTCTTTTATTATGGGTTTCTCAAGGTTTTCATCAGTATTCTCATCTGTTTTTGAACACCCATTGTTTGTTCAATGTTTGCTGAATATGTAGTGATTATGTATACTTCATGAACTTTTGGCCTTTCTCTATTCCCACCCTTGGTATATTTGAAGCTGGACAGCTGTAGGGAATAGAGGGCCCCAGCCTCAAGTGTTGGGCTGGAGAAAGAGGTGGACTTTTCAACTGGATGTGGGAGGAGCTATGTCTCCACATTGAACCTCAAGCTTAAGCCCCCCCTTCCCCATTTCAATGTTTGGTGAAGATGTAGTGATTATGTATAGTTTATTAACTTTTAGCCTTTCTCTATTACCACCCTTTGTAGATTTGAAACTGGGCAGTTGTAGGGACTAGAGGGCCCAAACATATTACCTCCTCTAACTCATGAGGGTATGACCTGAAGCACTCAGGAGAGGAAAACACCCTTGCGGAAAACCTCTGAAGAACCATGGCTACTAATCTGCCTGTCCTCTGGGCAAACTCTGAGAAGATAATTGAAAATGCTTGTCTGAGTTTGGTGTCTGGGCTCAGGATGTAAGATTCGAAAGCTGATGATTTCCATCTTCTCAATCTATTGATGGTATGTACTGGAATGTCATTTCTTAATGCTGATGTTGCTGCTCCAATCCTGAATGAGTGGCCTGAGTATGAATATGAATTGAGTCCGAGCCATTGTAGAAGAGTTCTTATGTGAGCTACAAACCATTCTGTAGTCATAGGTGATCAATTGTCCAGAGTTAACAAGGAGATAGTGGGTTTGAATTTTCGAGGAAGAGCTAAGCATTTGTAGTTGAGCTACCAGTCACCAAGCACTGGATGAGGGGTAATAAGTGATGAGGACTCCCACATGCAATCTATCTGTTTTTGATGAAGGTAGCTCCAGAATATAATGGCAGATCTTTTCTGCAAATTGTTAACCTTGACAAAGTTGGTTGAATGGAATGATGGTACAGTGTATTTTCTTGGATGGAGAAATCCATAGAAAGCTAAATTGATAGCAGATGCCACCATGAGATTGGAGATAGATTCAAATGGCTACAAGTCTAACAGATCCAACATACGTCTCATTATGGATCCATCTGTAGGAAGACAGTGAGGTGTATGTGTGTTGGACGATCTTTGGTAAAACAGCAGAGAAGGTTTACTGATGGGTTGGAAAATAGAGATGCTGAGGATGGAGCAGATTGTAGGTGAAAAAATTGAATCACAGATAGATATTATTTGATAGTTCCATAAGATAATTGCAACACTTGATGGCAATTTGTCAGGAATACTAGAATGAGGTCCACTGAAACAGAAGTAGGATGAGATGACTGCAAAGCACAAAAGGAACAATACTTTTTCCAAGCTATTGTATAGGTAGCTCTAATGGATGGAGCTAGAGTAGCCCACACGATAGAGGTAGCTTGCTGGTGATAATATTTTATGTCATTATTAGGTCACTGAAGAAAGATGGAGGAGTCACTGTTGAATCTGCCAAGAGATGAAGTCGATAAAATGCCTGAAACTGAAAATGGGAGAGAGCATCAGCTGCTTTGCTTACAAAGCCCAGAATGTGGAAATGTGAATGTAAAATTATGAATGCGTCACAGCCAGGTTAGCCTCTGCATGAACAGCATGATGGAATGGGATGAGAATTTTCCTTTGCTGATGATAGCCATGGTTGTTTGGTTATCAGAAAAGATGGATATTGATTGAAGGGACCAATGATGACCCCAGAGGAATACTACTGCTACTATTAGGTATAACTCAAATAGAGGAGATGTGGATGAAAAGTCACAGAGTGATGAAATATCAGGAGGCCATGGAGCACCATTCCAGGATTGCTGAAATATGGTGGCATAGCCATGAGTGCGGGAAGCATCAGTGTATATTCTAGGATGAAAGTCTGGAGAAAGGTCCTTTTGGAAAAGTGAATAGCCATTCTATCTGGCAGGAAATAAGGACCACATGGCTAGATCAGATTTACCTGTGGCAGTGATTTGGACATGGTGATGGAGTTCGGAAACCGAAAAGTTTGGGTTAAGAGGTACTGTATGAAATGAAGGATTGACCTTGAGGAATTATTCTCATAGTGAAATTAAGGTGTCCAAGTAAAGAAATAAGTTCTTGTTTTGTACAGGAAGATCTAGTCAAAAAGAACCTTACTAGTGCTTGGATCCTAGACAGTTTGTCAAGTAGTAGATGGGCTTCTATACATTTGTTGTCCAAGATTATGAACAGGAATTCTAGGGATGTCACAGGTCCTACTGTTTTATCCACTGCCAAGGAACTGACAATTCATGGAACAGCTGGACAAGAGCAGAAATGCCAGTAGCCAGAAGGGAACTAGGTGGATCGATCAGAAGAAAGTTGTTGAGTAAATGGACAACTGCTGGTCAGTGGCATATGTTGAGTAATGCCTAACAAAGAGCTTTCACAAACATGTCGAAGAATTTAGGAGTGCTGTGGCAGTCAAATGTAAGACAGACAGTAAAAAAATAATGATTGTTCCAGAACATACCATGCAAATGCCAGAGGGAAGCATGAATGGGCAGTAGTTAAAAGCACTGGTTATACTGGCTTTGGTGAGCCAGAAGCCAGGGCCAAAGCATTTTTATGATTGTGACAGCATCATCGATACATGCATAGGACAAAGAATACTCATCAGCAGGAATCAGGGAATTGACACTAGGCATGGAGGAGCTTCAAGGAGCAGAGAGATGAATGATTAGGTGCGTCTTACCAGAAACTGTTCTGCTTGTTATGCCCACAGGATGACGCAATAGGTAGGAAATGGCAGTTCTATGTGATAACAGTGATTGCAGAATAGCGTTTGCCATTAGGGCATGTGTACATCGCCGAAAATAAATTTCAGCAATGCACACTCAATGGAATGGGAAGAGTGCACCCAAGATCCATGGTAGTTTCTTTAATGCAGGGGATATGCTCCCCGCACTCCCCTACTAAAAGATTTTCAACTCCAGTGGGGTGCATGTCGGGGGGTGGGGTGAAATTCTTCAAAACATTTAAAGCTGCCCGCCAGCAAAAAACGTACTGCACCACACCAGACCTGAACCCTGTACCCTGCACTTCCCAACCGACCACCCTCCACACCACACTTGAAGACCAGCTCAGCAGCTGCGCACCACAACCTCTCCCACATACCTTCCTCCTCGTGCACGTATACAAGTGTACATCCTATCTCCCTACCTCTCCCACCCAGGTACCTGGTCACTACCCTGCCTGGTAGCCCTGAACACAGTCACTGTGACTGAGTCACCCTTTTTAAAAGTGCTCAGTTGTGGTCACTGTGTTCACTGGATTCTGGAAATTGCAGACATCAGAAGGTCCTCAGTACAAAGTTCTTTTGATGTTCCTACTGAAGTAGAAGTGTCTGGTTTCTTGATGGCTGTTTCAAGAGAACCACAATGGAAGGAGGTGGTGAGAAGCATGGAGACACCGGTATGGAAACCATGGGTGAACTCAATCAGGAGGTGCTATATGAATGCACAAGATGGATGAGCCATCAGAAACTCAGCCAGGGCTGGAATATTGACTGGAGTAGAAGGATGAACTAAATGTCATTGGGCAGGCTTAGGTATCTTAGGGAAAATATAGCGTGCATGAGCCTCACTGCAGAAACTGCAGATGTGCAGGAAGGAGCAGCTGGTAGTGAAACAACCATGTTTGTTGAAGTTGTTACATACTGATCTGCCCCAACAGACTTAATGGGATATCTATACATATCCAGGTGAGCACGAGAGTTGAAGATCATGCAAGTTAATCTGGAGAAAGGAGTGGAAGATGAGCTTGATGGTTGAGCAAATTAGTGGAGGAAGAGGAAGGAGTCATTGTTAGAAGGCAAAGTGGAGCAAAATGGCTGAATGAGCTGCAAAAAGGAAACAGGAATTTGCCCATTGGCCTGCAAAGTGCTGACAGAAGAGTTTGTTAGCAAGGATGGCCCAGTTCAATTTGGTGTTATACTGGGCCAATGCAGCAGCAGCTTTGGCCAAAAAAGTTCTATGATAGTTATAGAAGTGGGTTCCACCATAGCGCATGCTTAGGTCAAACAGGATGTACAGATATATGTTCAATTCTTCTCACCATGTGGGAAATGCTGAACAGATAATGTCATGGAAGAGGCTATAAGCCAAGACAAATTCAGACACTGACACCTTGCTGATGAGGCAAGGATCCTTGGATTTCCATATAACTGACACATCACCACAGGAAACTATTCTATTGTCCATGACATCATGAAATTAAATGAGAAAGGAGACTAAACTGATATGCTTTCCTTTAAGAATGTCCTTGCAGAGGGAAGCTGGCACAAGGTGAATAGGTGAAATGAATGGAGGAGATGAGGAGGAAGATGTACTGTACCTGAGGTGATGAGAGGTGTTGACAGCAAAGGAGATGTGAAATCAACTGGAGGAATGGTATCCTGAGGAGGCGGAAGAGGAGGAGCATTGCTCATGGATCGGATGGCATCGGGAATTGATCGGTTGGTTGGTGAGAGGCTGGAGTGGAATGCAAGCCTCTATGGATGTCATGTGGGATTGAGGATTTGAAATGGACCATGTCTTTTTTTAATAAATCATGGGAGGATGGTGTGGTACCCGAGGACTGGAGGAAGGCGGATGTGATTCCTCTTCACAAAAGTGGGACCAAGACAGAGGCAGGAAACTACAGACCTGTCAGTCTGACCTCTGTGGTAGGGAAAGTGATAGAGTCACTTCTGAAGGAAAGAATAGTTGAGTACCTAGAGGCCAGTGAGGCACAGGACCCAAGGTAGCATGGGTTCACAGCAGGAAGGTCATGTCAGACGAATCTAATAGATTTCTTTGACTGGGTGACCAAAGTAGTAGACCAGGGAGGGGATGTGGACATGGCCTACCTAGATTTTAGCAAGGCATTTGACACAGTCCCACACAAAAGATTAATAGTCAAATTAACCAGCCTGGAAGTGGGTTCCAGGGTGGTAGCGTGGGTAAAAAATTGGCTGTACAACAGGACACAGAAGGTAATTGTAAATGGAGTCCACTCTGAAGAAAGAGGGGTTACTAGTGGGGTACTGCAGGGTTCAGTATTGGGTCCAGTCCTTTTCAATGTCTTCATCAGTGACAGTGCAGAGGGACTGAAAGGAAAAGTATGCCTTTTTGCAGATGACACAAAGATCTGCAACAGGGTTGATGCACAAGGAGGCATGGAAAGGATGAGAAGGGACTTGGCAAGGTTGGAGGAATGGTCAGAAGTATGGCAGCTAGGATTCAATGCAAAAAAGTGCAAAATAATGCACCTGGGAAACAAGAACCCAGGGGAAGAATATACAATGGGGGGGAGGTAGTAACAACAACAAAAAAGTAAAGGGACCTGGGGGTAATCATATCAGATGACCTTAAGGTTAGCAAGCAATGTGAGAAGGCAGTAGGGAGGCTGGGGTATACTGGGATGCATAGGGAGAGGCATCAGCAGCAGAAAACAGGAAGTTGTTATGCCTGTGTACAGACAGTTGGTGAGACCCCATCTGGAGTACTGTGTCCAGTTCTGGAGACCCCATCTCCGCAAGGACATAGACAGGATAGAGGCAGTCCAGAGGAGGGTAACTAAAATGGTGCAGGGTCTGCAAGAGAAGCCGTACGAGGAGAGACTAAAGGAGCTTAATATGTATACCCTTGAGGAAAGAAAGGAGAGCGGGACATGATAGAAACTTTTAAGTACCTCAGTGGAATCAACAAAGTCCAAGAGGGTAGCATCTTTCAGAAAAAGAGACGTGCAAGAACAATGGGACACAATTTAAAAATAGAGGGGGTTGGTTCAGGGGCAATGTGAGGAAGTATTATTTCACAGAGAGGGTAGTAGATGCATGGAACAGCCTTCCAGAGGAGGTTGTGGAGTCTAAAACTGTGGGAGAATTCAAGAATGCATGGGACAGACATAAGGCAATTCTTGTGGGGGGTAGGAAGAAATAGGCTGTTGGTTAACTAGGATCTGCGGCCTATCCTGTAGGTAGGGAAATGGGCAGACTAGATGGGCCAAGCAGTCCTTATCTGCCATCAAAGTCTATGTTTCTATGTTTCTATGTCATCTGAGCCATGAAATCTCGGATTTCAGCAAACTGTGATGATTCAGGTGGAGGACTGGGCCAAGAAAGGCCAGGATTCTCAACCAGGTGCAACAAAGAGGCCAGGAATAGGTAGTTGAGCTCTTACTTTTGGGCAGAATCTAGGTGATGGATGCCTCATTTTGAAAGTTTGGTTGTTAGACAGGGCACAGTCCAGTCCTTGATGGAGTGCTTGGATTTGGAAGTGCACTTATGGCCAGTAGGAGCTGGAGATGGAGGTCGAGGAGATGGATGAGGAGTACCTTCAAGGTGAGGAGGTGTACTGTTCACCATATTAGTCTGATGATCCTATGGAAGTGAGATAAGACAATTTAGGAGAAATGAAACTGAAAGAAGTAGCATAATAGAAATACAGTTATCCCAGATGGACTTGAAATGCATGAAGCAATGATGCTGATGGAAATTGGAGGCATATTAATAATGATAGGATGTAATATGGTTGGATATGGTTAGCAGCTGAGATGAAAGGGACAAAACAGGACTCCTATCCCTAGTATAAGTGGCAGACTACCTGCACTTGAATACCACTGAGGTGTGAGTTAAGGACAGAGGCTGTAGTGGTGAAGGAAATTAATTGGAGTGGATGGCACATGCTCACATCCTCGGCAGACAGGCTGAGTCTGCATTCACTCGATACCACTTAATAGAATTAAGGATGGAGACTGGTGAATGAAGATATGGTGAATATCAGTGGAACAGGACTCCCATTCCCAGCAGACATGACAAGCCTTCCTGCACTCAATACTGACTAGGCAGAGTTAGGGATGGAAGCTGTGAGCTGTTGGTATGTGCTGAGCGAGACAAGGCAACAGAAGCTGAGGTACGAAAATGAGATGATGAGAAGCACAAATACTGGTGGGAGAGAAATGCAGTAATGAAGCTTGTAAAAGTGCAGAAACATGAAAGGTTATGTATTAGGACAATAAAGAAGCAGGACTGATTGAAAAGGAAAAGAAAAGGAAGGAAGGAAGGAAGGAAGGAAGGAAGGAAAGAAGGAGGGAGGGAGGAAGGAAGGAAGGAAGGAAGGAAGGAAGGAAGGAAGGAAGGAAGGAAGGAAGGAAGGAAGGAACATGAGAACAGAGGCTCACCAAACAATGCAATTTACTAGGTTATATACCTAGGATGTCGAAAGTAATGGTGGAGGAGTGTGGTGCCTGTCCCTTTAAGAGCACTGGGAGCTTGCAACCTGGAAGTGTAAACTGAAGCCAGAGATCCCCTGTTTCCTTGAATGAAGGTTAGCAGGGTTCCTGTAATAGTGGAAAAAGAAAAAGGTAAATACGAGCAGAGATGGAGAAAAGAGAAGCACTGTAACTGAAGAATTAAGCAGAGGCTGTGTGATTGACAGGAGTGGATGGAAAGAACGGTTGCTGTTGTGGTTTGATTATGGAGCTAAATTTGGAATTGTGGAAATGGAGCAGTGAACAGAATTATTGGTTAGGTGCAGAAGGTGCGGTGGTGAAATGCTCCAAATGGATAGGTGGTGCTGCCACTGTATGAGACTGGAAACATACTGCAAGTTTGCTGATTGGTGGCAATTGCATATTTGTAGCCAGAGCTTGATGGGAACTACTGCAGAAGTAGTGATTTGGAGCACTTATTGATGTGGGGAGCCCCAAAAGAAAGCAAAAGGGAGGTAGGACTGAGAGAAGGGATAGGAGGGAAGAGACAAAGGGAGGGGGTAGAGGAGTGGGGCGGTCCCACAAAAGTACCTAGGGGGATGTGGAAACATACAGAAGACAAACAGAGAGAGAGAGTCTGAAAGGAGCTGGAGAAAAAACGAGAACACAAAACAGGGAAAGAGTAGCAACAAAGATGGAAAATGCGCAGGCACACACTAGGCAGGAGCTAACAACAAGAAAGGCAGGAGGACCAAGTGTTTTCAAAGGCACTAAGCATTGGGCTGGAGAAAGAGGCGGACTTTTGAACTGGATGTGGGAGGAGCCATTCCCCAACATTGAACCTCAGGCTTAAGCCCTCACATATATCACTTTCCTTTTGCCAGCAATGAGCTAGTAGGTAACATACACTACTCCTTGACTTTTTGGGACACCAAGATGTTCATACAAACAGCAGAGGATAATGATGACACCATGGGCATAGCCATATCAAAAGGAGCACTCATTTTATTATTTCAAATGTTAATAGAAGTGCTAAAGCAGACTCAGGATTGGAGAAAAGGATATCCTACAAGGCAAAGGCTAATGGGAAATTGGAAAACTGGATTAAAAAGAATAGGTCAACATTTTCACCGTAACATGTACTGCTGCTTTAATTTGCCTTCAGTAGTTTTGTATGTAGTGTTGTGCGAAATGCGAAAATTTTGCCCTGCGAAATATTTTGCGTAATTTCTCAATTCTGTGAAATTTTTCCCCTGGTGAAATTTGATTTCGGCTGTGATTCCAATTTTGCATAATTGCGAAATTTCGCATAATATGGTTTGAAAGAACAGTTTTGCCCATCCATGTTTAAATTTCACTTTGTGGTGAAAATTTCACCTCTGTAACTTTTGATTTCACTGGAGAAATTATGCTCCAAAAGCAAAAGTTGCAATGCATTGTGGGAAAACAGGTCAAATCTCACATGCAGGCTGTTTCTAGCACAGTCTATTGTCTGTTGAGTGAGAGAGCAGTGTAGTGTGATGCATCACAGACAATAAACCCTTTAGAAAACCTCTTTAAAACTGCTTTTTGAGAGTTAGTTGCTTCCAGTTATATAGTTTGTTCCTAGTGCTGATAGGGAGCATTTTCTAATTTTGTGGATCTTTGCATAATACGTAGTTCAATTAGTTTTGAGTTTTGTCTGTGTCTGTGAAGGAGTTGAGTGGGGGAGGATAGGTGTGTAAAAGCAGTGCAGGCTAGTTTCTAATCTTTTATAAACAGATTTCTTACAAATTGTGAATGATTTACTGTTATTTCTTTTAAGCCTTTATACTTTTGTTGGTACGCTACTTATTTGTATTATTTTTCTTACATCTTGACCAGTATTGTTTGTCACTTTATCTGAAAAGGTACTAACTCTGAATGTTCCTGCTCCTGTTACCCTGATTATATCAATCGTGTGCTTTTAGTTGTAAAATCTAAAGTTTTGAACACACGGTGCTGATTCATTATTTTTGGGGGGTTTGCTGTCAGTTCTATCTCTTGCCAACCTGTGTCACTTAAAACCTCTTTCCCCTGCTGTGTTATTTATCCTACTTGTTTATACATTTTTCTGTGAAAAGCAACAGTTATATATTGTTTGTATTGAAAGTACTTTTAATTGACCACACCGTTTCACTGCTTTGGTGAATGAATCCCCAGTATTTTTTTGTTGGAGCTAGCCTCTGCATTGTGGCATGCCTATTTCAGTTTAATTTGCTTAATCTTTCCCTGTTTTACCATTGTTTACTACCCCACCCATGCTACTGTATATAAAAAAATGACATATTAATATAGTAGTTATCAAGAGATTGCTGGGCCCGTCCAGATTGTTGTAGGCTCCTTTGTTTGTTAATTTCATATTGTTGCCCCTGCCCTCTTATATAACAAAAAATTGTAGTAGCAAATTCTAACACATTACAACATTACAGTTGTTAAATTGTCCAGACACTGCTGATCTGCAGCCCTTTGTGTAAGGTGGTCTGTACAGTGCTGTGTTGTTGTTTCTCAGTTTAGTTTAGCTTAACCCTACCTGTACCTACTCAGTTATTGTATAGTTGTTCAATATCCATCCCACCAAAAAAATGACATTTTGTATTAATAACTACTTCAATATTTTTTCAGAGACACTGCAGATCTGTGTTGGGGGAGGTGTTGTCTGTCATTGTTTTATTTAAAGTAGCTCACCAGTGTCCTTTTCCCCATGTTACTTAATTCCTGTTTGGGGAAAAAAAAAATATTTCTTTTTTTACTAGTATATGGTATTAGCTGTACAGAGTGCTGCTACCTGTCCTGATTGTGGTTGGACTTGTAAGCCAGTACTGCTGGTGTTACTCACACTTAATAATACATCCTCCTTTACTCCTGGTGAAAGGCAAACCTTTGAACAAGCATAAAAAATGCCTGCTAAGAGATGGTCTAGTACAGCGAAATGTGCCGGGGAGGATGAGGCATTAAAGAATTCTGTTGAGGAGAGTACAACTTCAGTTCCACTTCCCCAAAGCAGATGTATGTCTGCATCAGTGTCTTCTGTGGGCTCAAGCGGCATGGCGGGTGCCAGCAAAGGAGTAGTTAGAAGAAGTGGCATGAGTGTGTCTCAGTTTTTTATGGCCAGATCTGTTGCATCCATGCTGGTGTGGGATGATAGTGAGAAGAAGGGAGACACTGACACCAGTACAGGAATAGTGGTCTAGGAGGAGGGTGATTAGGCTATTGGTGTGACTGTCCCTGTTCCTGGTGGAGTTGGTGGTGGTGATAGTGTTCAGCTGGAGTCTGATAATCCTGGAGAGATGGAAAGTCAGCCCCCGAGAAGATGGTTACAGAGAAAGAAAAAGTTGCTTTTGCTGAAGGCAGTGATAGGGTAGAGGAGGAGGACATCATCGGAGGTGGTGTTGATGTTGATGATGTGTTGGATCCCCTATGAGAGCCAGAAGTAAAAAAGCTCAAGGGCAATGTTGTAGCCCATTTAAATGCACAGCCTGAGGGCCAGGTTGTCAGCAAGCCTATCAGCTAGCCTCCAAGCATTCAAGTAACCCCCCTCCCAAAAGTAATCTTATGGAAGCAATCAAAACAGCCCAAAAAGCACAAACCTCAATGCCTGCTTCTCAGCTCTCCCAGTCCTAGCACCATGTTAAGTCCAGAGGTCAAAAGTCCCTAGTTTGGAAATTTTACATGCATTATCCAGCTGATGAGGCCATAATAATATGTCAACTTTGTCAAGCACATGTTAGTTGGAGAAAAAAGGGAAGCCTCCTAGGCACCAGTGGACAACACTCTCACCTGAAATACAAGCTCCCGCTCAGCCAGCAGCAACATCAGAAGTCACCAGAGATGTTGGTGGGATCTCCCTTGGCAAGTTAAATGTAACTGATGGCAGTGTAACAGAGCAAGAGGAGGGAGGGCAGAGTGGTTCTGTGGAGAAGGAGGATGAGCAATCCTTTGTTCTCTTGAGTAGTGGGCAATGTGGTGGAGGGGCCACTCCCTTATGTCACAGTTTAAACTAGTTTATTGTTGATCAGTTATCAAACCATTACAACACAAAACAATCTAAAAATACATTAAAAGGCTGCAGAACAGTGTACAAAAGGGCAATTATACATATTCAAGCCAGAACAGACCTACTCCACATATTTAATCTTAATATAGCAACAATAGATATACCTGATTTAAATTATTTCATACTCATGATGATACCTCAAAATCTATTTCTTACTAATACTGGCACTTCTTTACAATTCATTAATTCTTTGCCTTATCCAAATTCAGAATTAAATACCCCTAATATAATTAACCATTATCAACAAGGCCAAGATGTAATGCCTCATCACAGCCCACAGGATGCCAACTGAGCATCCCCTGATGTGTAAGAAGCGAGGCCTAGCCACTCTGTATATATGCTGCAAGCCATTCAAGCTCTCATTTAGAGAGTGGGGCAGTTAAATGGATGCCAACCATAAGTGGCCAATGGCCCCTTCCTAGATTATTCTGTCCCACGTAATTTAACCTGACAGGGCACAACTAGATCCTTCTGCACCTACGTGATAGCCCATCAGGCCCATTGGTTTGGGGGCCATCCCATCCCATTTGCTGCAGGCACATCCAAGAGCAGGGTCATTCTTGATGCCCTACAGGGGGCATGCCTCAGACAGCTAGTATTGGAACCCACTCAGGAGGGAGCAATCTTAGACCTGGTACTCTCAAATGGGGATGGAGAAAGAATCTCAGATTTAGAAGTGGGTAGCCATCTGGGAACAAGCGACCACCAAACAGTGTGGTTCACGATAAACACAGCCATACAATCAAGCCATACAAAAGCAAGAGTACTGGACTTTAGGAGGGCTGACTTTGGGAAAATGAGAGAGTGCCTCAGAAAAGCACTAGCAAACAGGCAAGAAGGAGGGGTGGAGGAACAATGGGGAGTATCAAAACAGCTATCACAGAAGCAACAAGCCTTTGTGTAAAACAAATCAATAAAACACAATGAAGGAAAAAAGTTATGGTTCTCAAAAGAGGTGGCAGGGAAGGTTAAGGAGAAAAGGACAGCATTCAGGAAATATAAGGAAACACAGAAGGAGCAGGACAGAGAACTTTATCAGTTAAAGCAGAAAAGAGGCTAGGAAGGCAGTCAGAATAGCAAAGGCCCAAACCGAGGAAAGGATAGCCAATTCTGTTAAGAAGGGGGATAAGACCTTTTATAGGTACATTAGGAGCGAAGAAAGACCAAAGGAGGGATACTGAAGCTTAATAAAGGGAGGGAATGTGGGTAGAGGGTGACAGTGAAAAGCAGGGATACTGAATGAATATTTCTGCTCAGTATTCACAATGGAAGAGGAGGGAGTTACCTAAACCAAACAAGAAAACACTCTGAAGCGGGGCTCGATAACAGTCCATTTACAGAAGGAAGGGTTCTGAAAGAACTAATAAAATTGAGGGTGGATAAAGCAATGGGGCCTGATGGGGTTCACTCAAGAATTCTAAAAGAACTAAGGGTAGAACTAGAGACACCGCTGACTACTCTCTTTAACAAATCATGGGAGGATGGGGTGGTACCCGAGGACTGGAGGAGGGCAGATGTGATTCCTCTTCACAAAAGTGGGAGCAAGACAGAGGCAGGAAACTACAGACCAGTTAGTTTGACCTCAGTGGTAGGGAAAATGATGGAATCACTTCTGAAGGAAAGAATTGTTGAGTACCTAGAGGCCAGTGGGGCACAGGACCCAAGGCAGCATGGATTCACGATGGGAAGGTCGTGTCAGACGAATCTAATAGATTTCTTTGACTGGGTTACCAAAGTAGTAGACCAGGGAGGGGCTGTGGACATGGCCTACCTAGATTTTAGCAAGGCATTTGATGCAGTCCCACACAAAAGATTAATACACAAGATAGCCAGCCTTGGAGTGGGTCCCAAGGTGGTAGCCTGGATAAAAAAATGGCTAGACAGCAGGACTTAAAGGGTAGTAGTAAATGGAGTACACAGTGATGAAAGGAGGGTTACTAGCGGGGTACCGCAGGGTTCAGTACTGGGACCGGTCCTTTTTAATGTCTTTATAAGTGACATTGCAGAGGAACTGGAAGGAAAAGTATGTCTCTTTGCAGATGACACAAAGATCTGCAACAGGGTTGATACACAAGATGGAGTGGAAAGGATGAGAAGGGACTTGGCAAGGTTGGAGGAATGGTCAAATGTATGGCAGCTCAGATTCAATGCAAAGAAGTGCAAGGTAATGCACCTGGGGAACAAAAACCCTGGGTAAGCATACACAGTGGGGGGTGAGATACTGACAACAGTAAAAATAGAAAGGGACCTGGGGGTAATTATATCAGATGACCTAAAGTTGGGCAAGCAATGTGAGAAGGCAGTAAGGAAGGCTGGGAGGATACTGGGATGTATAGGAAGAGGCATCAATAGTAGAAAACAGGAAGTTGTTATCCCTCTGTACAGACAGTTGGTGAGACCCCATCTGGAGTACTGTGTGCAGTTCAGGAGACCCCATCTCCGCAAAGACATAGACAGAGTGGAGGCTGTCCAGATGAGGGCAACCAAAATGGTGCAGGGTCTGCACCAGAAGACATACGAAGAAAGACTAAAGGAGCTTAATATGTATACCCTTGAGGAAAGAAGGGAGAGAGGGGACATGATAGAAACTTTCAAGTACCTCAAGGGAATTAACAAAGTCCAAGAGGGTAGCATCTTTCAGAAAAAGAGATGTGCAAGAACAAGGGGCACAATTTGAAGATAGTAGGAGTAATGTGAGGAAGTATTTTTCACTGAGAGGGTTGTGGATGCATGGAACAGCCTCCCTGAAGAGGTCGTGGGGTCAAGAACAGTGGGGGACTTCAAGAATGCATGGGACAGGCATAGGGCAGTCCTAGTGGGGGGTAGGAGGAATTAAGCTGTTGGTTAACTAGGATCTGCAGCTTATCTGTTAGGTAGGAAAATGGGCAGACTAGGTGGGCCAAGCGGTCCTTATCTGCCGTCAAATTCTATGTTTCTATGTTCTATGTGCAGCTCATGCTGCTCGAAGCCCCACTGGCTGCCCCACATACAGCCACTTCTGCTGGCCATTCTCAAGCACATGCAGGGATCCATAACCCAGATAGGGCTATTCCACGTGGGGCATTTTATCTCATGAAATGGTGCTTAACGGCCACTTACTGGCACAGACTGCCTTTTCTCACTCCACTTCCCCTTCATGGCCATCACTAGATACCACAGAGATGCCCTGTGGCAGCACCACTCCCCACATCTGCTGGGCAGGCTCGATACCATCCATATCTGCTATAGACTGCATCACAATGAGTAAGACCATTTTTCTTTTTTAAAATGCATGTCAATATCAATTTACCTGAAATCCAGTGCAACTGTTGATTCTGTGTTATTAAGTTCACCATTCTGATGTCTAAGAATGATACACTAACACACCTGGCTATTTAATACGTCCCTTTTTTTTGTATGGTTACATCTCAAAATTTCTAAATTATTTTAATAGGAAAATTAGGCAATGGAAAACCTGTTTCTCCATAAATAGAACTTGTTTGGAACAGAGACACAACTTAAGCAGCACACATTTAAGTACTTATAAGTAGACTATCTTATTGCGTCATACTGTATTACTCTTTAAAAACACATTCAGATCTTCATATTCATGTGGAGATGACTAAATAAAGTACACCAAAGGAGTTCAACTTGTAGCAAGTCCAGTAAGTATAATCAGAGAGCTCAGCATACTTGTGTCTCCATATGCAGGACAGACAAAAATTGTGCCCCAGGAAAAGAGGCATACACCTCAAAATAGAGGTCCTTATTTTAGGCAGATATTATTGGCTCCCTTTACACACTGGTGTCCATGTTTATAAATAAGAATTAGAAGCTCTGTTTTTTCTCAGAAGTCAATATTTTATCTAGAATTAGAATTCTCCTTTATGCTCAGAGTGTTAAAAATTCACTAATACACCCATAAACCATAGAGCCAATAATTATATTTAGTATAGAAGATTATTAAACTAACCAAGGAGGAGACTGATGAGGCAGCTGGACTCAGGGCAGCAGAATGAATGGTTTAGGCCTACATGGGGGACACAAAGCATCTTGCCATTACTGATGCACCTTTGAAGTACTGGAGCAGCAAAGTGACTGGTTGGCCAGCACTAACATCAGTTGCTGTTAAATACCTGAGCTGTCCACTATCCAGTGTCAGTGTGAAACAATAATAAGTTCGGCTAGGCCATTGTGCATAACCAGAGGACCAGTTTGTCACCCAAGAATTTGTCCACGCTCACATTCATCCAAATGAACGAGGGGCACATTCTGCGTAACACAGTGATGTCTATGGCGTTGCCACACAACTGTGTCTCGGAGACAATGATGACAATGAAGATGATGGCACTGCTAAGGCTTCCACCAGCAGCAAGGTTTATGAAGCAGCAATGCTGAGAGAATTTTCACCTGGTGACAACTCCAGTCTGAAAGACTGTGAGGGCCACTTCCTGAATGATATGGCAGGAGAAGTGGAACAAGGCTGAAGTTAGAAGGAATCACCTCCCCCCCAAAAAAACAACCTTTTATCTTGGTATAGTTTTATTAGTTATTTTTATACATTTCTCATTGGATTTGTGATGGTTGTGTCATCTGCTATTAATCAGTTTAATTTGATTACCTTTGCCCTAAACTGTTTAGTCCCTGCTCTGTATTAAAGCAGTAGTCAAGTTACCATAAACATTTTGCATTATTATAGTAATAGGTTTCTTCTAACAAAAATATCAAGATATATATTTTACTTTTCATTTAGATTCCCTATCCTGAAGCAAAATATGTTGGCTTGAAGTCTTTAAAAGTGCCCACACAGGCACATGCCACACCCAGCCCTGATACCTGCTACACTGATGCACACCATGTGAAAACTAAATATATTGTGCCGCTTTCTATCTGCGACATGTAGAAGTCAAGAATTCTTCTAGTACAACTATAGTATGAATGTAACATGCTCATTCAACAAGTAACACCAGTTGAAGAGATTTTGCTAAATGGTGAATGGTGGCCATCTTTAATGACGTGAGTCATTAATTACAAAATAATCATAAAAAAAGACTTAACATCCACATTCCAAAAAAAAGGTTAATTACATTAAGTACTGCCATAGTACTTGTACAGAAACAGTGCTGATCCCTACGGCAGGAGGTGTTGCTGCCTGCAGTTTGTCTTTTAAATATTCCAAATTACTCCAGCTCCACTACCTCAGATGTCAATAGACACAGGCCCCCTCCACCTATAATTATTAAACACCATCTCCACCATTTCTGCATATACCTCCTCCCTGGATTTATTGTTTACTCATTAATGAAACCAGTGGTCTACATCACAGCTCAAGCAACCAGCTCTGTCTTCCACACTCCAAGTCCTTCTTGCCCTAGATCTAGTCACCGCACAGACATAGGATGAAAACTCACCAGAGGAAAATGACCTAAACAGGAACAATGACAGGAAACAAGACGAATACTCATCCATCTGCATACCTGGTGTTAGCAAATTACAAGCAGAAAAAAAAATGATACTTACTTCACCCGATGAATGTAAACTGTGAAAATTGCCCCCAGAAGGAACATGCTGGGCACATGCAGCGCAGCAGCAGGCATCCTCATTCCCCTAAAAGTACTGCAGCATATCTGGCAATAAGATAAAATAAAGAATACATTTTAAGAATTGCTACAAGTAGTCCCCCCCCCCAACCCCATTAAAAATGAAGAAATACTTACCTCAGGGACTCACTGTGAAACTGGAACAGTTCGATCACCAAATAAACTGCACACATTTGATCAGCAGGAGCGTGAGTTAACACATACTCCAGAAAGTTCCTGAATGTTGACAAAAGCAAGCAGAACACAATTACTGTCAAACTCACACATTTTTACTGCAGGAACCCCAGCATTAAAAAATTAAATACTTTCCTTTGGTGTTGGGAAATGTGGTGCATTCCAACATCCGAATCCCTGATGAAGCTTGCTTGGCATCATTATGATGTAATTATCACCCAACTGAAAAATAATGGAAAGGCAGTACAAACATATTATACTTCAAGAGGCCACAATAACAACCCACCCCTACCCTTCTCTTTCACAGAAAAAAAATACATAGAAATACTTACGTGTGCAGCAGTATGTCTGTGATGATGATCCATCAACACCAGCCAAAACATTATTTCTCATGGCAACCAGTCAGAGCAGCATGAAACAAGCAACAGCACCTCAAAATCTCATTCTTGTAATCCCTCCACTTCGTACAACCACAGCGTCAGCACAGCATTGCTAAATGTTATGTCTAGATTTCTCAAACAATTGTGAAACCAGCAGCAGGAGGCAGCAAGTGCAATGAGCAACAGCTTTTTGCAGGAGGAATTAATTTTCTCACTGTGGCCCCCATTTGCCATTTTTGGCTATTTCATAATAGCCACAAGAATTGTGTCTCCCTTCTCTCAGAATTTTCTCATGTGGTTGTGCATGCCTTGTGTGGCCTGTTGCAAACTGCTTCATGAAAAGCATTTTGCAGGAGGAGTTAATTTTCTCACCGTGGCCCCCACTTGACATTTGTGTCTATTTCATAATTGCCACAATTACTGTGTCTCTCTTCTCTCAGAATTTTCTTACATGGTTTTTCTGGACTTCTAAGGCCTGTTTTACACAGCACATCAGCAAGAGGTGACGAGATTCATCATGAAAGCAGTGTTAAACTGAGGAAACAAGTGCACATTTTGGGACTGGTGGTGGGGTGGCAGTATAAAACTTCAGAACTGAGACCAGATTTATGTCTGACTTCTCTTTAAAATTTCTCATGTGACATTTCTGAACTTCTAAGGCCTGTTCTACACAGCATAGCAGCAAAAGGCAATGAGATTCATCATGAAAGCAGTATTAAACTGAGATGACAAGTGCACATTTTGGGCCTGGTGGTGGGGTGGTAGTATAAAACTTCACCAATTAGTTGTCATTTATGTCTCACTTCTCTGTGAAATTTCTCCTGTTATATTTCTTGACTTATAAGGCCTGTTGCAAACTACTGCATCAAAAATATCTTGCCGCAGGAGAGAAAAGCAGGTTTGTGCTATGGCCACCACTTCACATTCTTGGGGACTTCATAAGTTCCACAACAGTTAGGCATTTAGTTCTCTGTGGATTATTTTTATCATGTGGGGACTGGAGGGGAAGGACCCACCTTAACATTTATGGCAAGCACAAGACACGTGTTAAGCACTAAAACCATATTTATGTTTAACTTCACAGTAAAATTGCTTATGTTTCTGTGATTGTTGTGTATGTTTTCAGACTGTTGCTGCAAACAACCACAACTGCTGCAACATCACATAGCTCTGGGAAAAAAAATTGTTCATAGGAACATTACTTGACATTTATGGATAGGAGGAGGAAATATATTAAGGAGTAACACAAAACAAAACAAAAAAAGGCAAAGTGTTTATGGGTAAACAGACTACAACAGATGACAGGGGGACAGACAGGGTCAAGGCAAGGGTAATACTATGAGGGAAGAAAACTAAATTAGTGAACAAAGACAAGGATTGAATACTCTAAGGAGAATAACACCACACCCAAAACCACTGGACAAAGACGTATGTTTATAACACAAGACAAAGAAGCAAGAGGATATAGAGGAAGAGGATAGGAAAGATTTTTTTGGTGTTTTTTAACTTTTTTTTTCTTATTTTTTGGGGTTGGAGATAAGAAGACTATCACTAACACAGGACACAGGATAGGAAAAAGAAAAAAAAAACAAATTAACTGCTGCCACACCACTTACACGCCCAAACTGCCACCACCACCACCACGAAACTCCGCCAGGAGATTCAACACTTCCTTCTGATCAGCCATTAGATTTTTTTTCATGTCCTCCTGGCCTCGTTGAGCTCCTGGGAGAACTGCATGAATTCATGCCTCAGATCTTGCACTTCATTTTGTATGGCCACCAAGTCTTCATCGGTGACTTGATCTCTTAGGGCCTGAGCCGGCTCACTACGGCGATGTTGGCACTGACTGCGGGGTGATGGTGCTACTGTCTTCTGCTGCTGTGCCCAACTACAGTGCCCTATGTGCTGATGCTGACTCCCATTACCAGACTAAGAAGGGCCACTTTCCTTCTGCTGGCCTGCTTCCCCTTCTGTGTGCCCCCCCAACTGCTGCCGCATCTTGCTGCTTTGCCAGCCACCAGTGGCGCTACAGATGGCTCCTTTGGTTGCCAGTGCCAAGATGGGTCCCTTTCTTCCCCCACCGAACACTCTTTCCACAAAGATTGCAGATGATAACATGGTCATCTGCAGCATTTGTGGTGAAAAAGGACCACACTGTAGACACTCTTGGTTGTTGGTGGTTGTTGGTGGTGGGGGGTTCCATGGTCCACATCCTGCTTTTTGGGGGCAGGGAGCACAGGATCCTGCTACTGCTCCTGGGGGAGGTGGCACAGGCTCCTACTGCTGGTCCTGGGGGGGCGCACTGATTCCTGCTGCTGCTTCTGGGAGGGTGGGTGCCTGACTTTCTGTCTCCACTAGTCTAAATGCTTGCCTGTTAAGGTGAACACTTAAACCAGCCTTCTGACCAATTGTTCTACCTTCCCCATCCATACCAACTGAAAAAAAAAGTTTTCTTAGCAGAAAACTAAAAATAAAAATGATCTGAAAAAGAGAAAGAAAGAGGGAGCGAGCGAATCACACAAACACACACACACGCATGCTCGCACACATGCACACACGCACACATGCACTCACACACACACACATAAACTCACTATAAACTTACAGACAGAAAAATATAAACACACACAAGCTCTCCTAAGAAAGAAAAATAAGAAATTAACTTTTTTTAAACTATTTACTATGCAGAAAAACACTAGATTAATCCACTGCTTTTCCTGCTGCCTAGCTCTCTGACTAGTTCTGTCAGAAACGTGTAGCAAAAGGAAGCAGAATAAGTGATTTCCTGCCTGACTTCAGTCACCCATGTGATCTGCAGAGAGGAAATCACGTGACGATGCCTTTTTTCCATAATTTCACCTTTGGTAACGCAAGGCAATATTTACCAGCAAAATTAACCAGTGAAATTTCACCGTAAGTACTTAATTACTTGATATATTTTGTGGGGCAAAATTCATGTTTTTGCTGGCATCTCACAGGCGAAATAACATTTTGTAACATCTCTATTTGTATGTTTCTTTAGGCATTCCTTTCGTGTGTGTGTGGGGGGGGACATTATTATATAATAAAATAAAAAACATGGGGTCAGGGGAAGGTATAGTAATTAGCATGACACTAAAGCAGAGACTTACAGGGGGAGTGTACAGCTTGAGGTCAGTAATGAATATCAACTACTACAGTACTCAGCACTGGACCATGGTAGTCTTAGTGGGTTGTGGACTCTGCTACAATACCAAAGACATGTATGTAGCAAACCACAGCAGAAGCATGTCAACACCACATGCCAAAATGATGGTAGAAACATAATAAATATTAGTTGCTGACCTCAATGCTTTTTTGCCCACCGTTTGAAGTCTGTTTTACCCCCATGTCATTACTGCATTGGGATGTGAAGTGGTTTTGCCGCATTCTAAAGCTAAACTGAATTCATGGCCCCCAAATTGAAGCTGAACCAGATTTGCTAATGGTCAACATCTGCCACTCTTACTCCAGGTTCATCAGCCACCCCCCAACACACACTTCAAAAGCAGGAATGGATCAATATACTGTGCAATATGTACTGTTATATGACATATATCTATTGTCAGTCAGTCAGAACACAGAAAATCTGTCATTTATTACCCCACAAACTACAGTACTACAATCACATTTTAGACACACTGACAGTAGGGTATCCACATTTCATACACCCCCACAGTAGGTTATCCCTATTTCAGACACAAACACTGTAATTTATCCATTTAGTCCACAGAAACAATGGGGGGAGTCCTATTCCACGTTAAATACCACAAAACTTTCAAAATACTGGGTTCAAAATTTCTAGTCGTGTAACAGTAATAACATTCAGTAAATGGGAGTATACTCAGAATAACCAGCTTCTGTGGTTGATTAAATGCGAAGACTTTGGCATTTCATCACCCATATCAGTTGTTTATGCTTTCGTATACTGGTTAACTGAATTTTATCACATAAATAAACTATTTAAAAAAACATATTTCAAAGACTAATAACTTGCACCTGAGCAGGCTGGGGCTCTGTTAGTTGGGGGCCTCCACTAACCACTGGAGCTGAGGATGCCTAAAGTTAGCTTTGGTCCTTGAACCACCTAACCATTAAGCCCTTCTATGGATGTTTGTTGGGCTGTACTCAGGCAGGTAACTGGAAAGTATTATGATAGTGCAGTTTTGGAAGTTTCTCTACAGCTCAGAGGCATGATGCCCCTTATTGGTTGTTTTATTATGACACAACAGGTGAAATGAATATATATATATATATAGTCTTTGGTAACCAGGTAAGGCCCACTAGACACAAGTGCCTGTTTTCAGGAGTGACCTGGGAGCACTGGACAGTTAAGTGACTTGCTCAGAGTCACACAGAATGCAAGGGGAGGTTGTGAGAATCAAACCAGGGTCTGGTCCACTGGATTACCAAACTCATTCACAGCTTGTTGCTCTAACCTCTGGGCTATGCTGCCAGCCTGAAGTTGGCAGTATAACCTAAACAGCAACTGACACCATCTGTCCAAAAGAACTACATTGTAGAATTAGAATAAGCATACCCCCAGTAAATCTCATACCAAAAACTAGATTTCTATGCTACTTCATTTTAAAGTTATAAGCTATTTTGTAACCCTGATTTCACTACCTTTACAAAACAGCCTGTATCAGTGAAGTGCTGCTGCTGATGATGTCATCTCAGGACCTCACAGTCTAGTATTCCCTGTCAGCAAGCTTATAGGACCGGTTTCTCCAAAGTTGTAAAGATCATGTGCAGTGGTTTTCACAAGCTAAACAGGCAGCACCAGTCAGTAAACATTGCTATAAAAACTGTGTGTGTTTCAGGTTTTGTAACGAAGCTGACAATATTTTGCTTATGTGCCTTTTTGTTGTGGTCCTTTTTTCCAGGGTTGCTGGATGCTGGGTCACAGCACTCTGTTGTGAGGTTTGCACACTGAGGGCCCAAAATTCAAAACTGAACCTGGCAATGGCGCAAGTGGATGTGCAGCACAACTGAGTTGCTCTGGAGCAACTAAGGGGATATACTCAAAAGAGATGTGCCATGGCACATCCTTTCTGAATATATATCAAATAATGCACCTTGTGCAAATACAGTGTGCTGGTGCATCCCCCAGACAGGTCTGAATAACAGGACTGGGTAATGAGCCAGCACATCGGAGATACACCATGCACAAATTCCTGATATTCAGACACCGATATGCAAATGGAGCCATTATGCATGCAAGGCACAAATGGGGTAATTTGAATGTCATTATGGCACCATTTGCATGTGTTGTGCAGGGCTGGCCAGTGAAATGCACCTGGTGTCCTGCACAGCATGCGGTCCCTGTACCAGTAGTACTCTCTCCCCATCCCGTACCACCTCTGGCCATTGTGACACTAATATATGGCCGTGGTGGTCTAGTAATTCCCCCCTTCCTGCCCGTACCTCTGATTACCATTAAAATCATGCTATTAATAGCCCTGGTGGTTTCCCCTCCCGGCCTGTACCTCCAATCACCATTAAAAGCATACTATTAATAGCACTGGTGGTCCAGTGGTTCCTTCCTCCCTGCCCATACCACCAATCACCCTGAAAACCATACTATTAATAGCCCTGATGGTCCAGTGGAACCCTCCTCCCTATCCTGATCCTCTGATCACCGTCATGATATCAAATAAAATCCTCCTGGTGGTCGAGTGGAACCCCCTTTCCTGCCCGAATCCCCATTCACCAACATACTAGCAGAATAACTGTTCCTGGTGATCCTGTGGTTCTTTCCACCCCCCACCCAGAAAAAGGCCCCCAGCCCACCTAGCTCCCCCCAGTTATTTGTCAGGCAGCATACACACCTGCATACCATTGTGGCTGCCTGCCAACTGACAGTGTACAATAGTAGCTGCAAGCTCATTGGTCCTTCATTCACACATTTGTGAACTATTACCGTATGCACTGCATGCCCATTGGTCCACAGTGTGGACCAATGAGCTTGCAGCTACTACTGTACACTATCAGTTGGGGGGCAGCTGCAGTGGTATGCTGGCTGGTATGACCCACACCCATGATCAGGGGGTCTGGGTGGACTGGGGGTCCTGTGTAGGTGGGGGAGCCACTGGATCACCAGGGACAGTTATTCTGCTAATATGTTGGTGATCAGGGATTTGGGCAGGGAGAGGGGTTCCACTGGACTACCAGGGAGATTTTATTTGATATCATGATACTGATCAGAGGGTCGAAATGGGGATGGGGTTCCACTGAACTACCAGGGCTATTAATAGCATGATTTGAACAGTGATTGTAGGTAAGAGCAGGGAGGGGGGAACCACTAGGCCATCAGGGATATTAAATATAATGTAATATGGCAATCAATGTTACAGGATGGGAGGGGGAACCACTGGACCACCAGCGACATCTATGGATGCTTGTGCACGGTGTTCGAGGGGGTAGCTATCCACAGCTAGCAGCTGCTATGTTGTACACTGCAATACAGCAGCACACCTGTGGGTGGAGGGCACTTGAACCATTTTTTACGGGCTTATCTTTCACCCCAGGTATGCGGCACATCTTGAGGATGCGCCACACATTCCAGGCAGAATATCGGGATGTAATGCTTATGCATGGTCACACCCCCTGGACATACATTGTGCCCTTGCACATCGGGAATTGTGCTGTGCAATTCCCACTTTTGAATATTGCTCCAGAGCACAGTACTGGGGTTACACTGGAGCAACTCAGTTGCACCAGGTGCAGCCCCTTTGAATATCTACCCCTGAATAAGTTGCTGATGCAGTGAAAGGCTGAGATCATTCACACTTATCATTCAATTGAAGCGATTTCTAAGAAAGGCACTTTAAAACAATTATTCCATCTCCTTGTCAATGGGGATGGGAGAGGTAATGCTGTTTTGAAAACTTACTAGGAGTTTATAATTTAGCCAGCACAATGTGTTCTCCTGGGGTTGGTGTCTCCAAATGTTTAGGGATTTTTAATACCGTGCCAAGAATGGACCCCATTCTTTAGCCAGGGTATATTCAAAACTCAAGAAATTAGTACTGTATTAATCTTTGATGTTTGCTGAGAGCGCTCTTCTCAGTACACGCAACGTCCCCAAAATGGCTTCCCTTTGAAGTTCATAAGGTGTCACAAGTATTGGTAGCATATTTAAATGTGCCTGAAAGTTCTTTTTGATTAGTCCCATTGCTTCAAACACTACTGAAACAATTTGTGTGTCCTTATTCAACATCAGTTCGGTTTCTGACTGCATATCTTGGTATTTCATGATTTTGTATCTTTCTGTACGCAGGACACTGTAGTCACTAGGGGTGGCTATTTCAATCAGCAATGCTACCTTTGTTCTCTTTTCTTGAATTACAATATTGGGTTTTCTTGCTTCAACTTTCTTGGCTGTTGGTATTGGGTGATTCCATGTGATTATTACTTCTTCATTCTCTGTGATTCTTTGTGGTTCATGTTTCCAGTGTCTCTCTGATACCTGTATGTTATAGTGTTTGCACAGTTTTCAGTGGATCAATCTTGCTACATTGTTGAGTCTTTCAGTATACAGGCTTTCTGCCATGAGTACTTCACATCCAGCCACTAGATGTGCAACTGTTACTAATTCTGTACTGCAGAACCTGCACGTGTCTGTTTCTCCTGTTTTTTCTATGGATTTTGTCAACCATCTTGTACGTAGCCCACTATCTTGGGCTGCCATTATCAGACTCTCATCTCGTGTCCTAAATTCACCTCTTTTTAACCACTCATCGGTCAGGGCTTGATCGACCTGTGGTTGCTCCAGTTGCTCCCTGTATTTTCCACTATAATTATGAGCTTTCCAATTGTTTTTTTTTTCTTTTCTGTTGGTCTTTATCCTTATACTCCTTTTCCTGATTCTTTGCATTTTCTGTTGCTGACAGTTCCTTATCTACTTGTGGATTGACATCAATCTCTGCTACCCTTCTGAATACTTCTCCTAATTTGATTAGTGAAGTCATTTTAGGCTTATTTTCTTCATGATGCAAGACCTTGACTATATTGGGTCCAAGAATGTCAGTAAGTATGCATGTAGCCCCACTATTGTGGATCTATATGTGTAATCAATCTCAATGAGGCCCATGCCTCCCTCTGACCTTGGGATGTATAATCTTGGCATGCACTGTTTTTTGTATATTAATTGGTAAGCATGAAACTTTTTTCTCGTTTTTATATCCAGCTGGTTCAACACTTTCTGTGGCCAATCTATCACACCAAAGCTGTATGATATCACTGGAAGGGTGACTTGGTTTATAGCTTGCACTTTATTTCATGTTGTTCTCCCCCGGGGTTAGTGTCTCCAAATGTTTAGGGATTTCTAATACTGTGGCAAGAATGAACCCCATTCTTTAGCCAAGGCATATTCAAAACTCAAGAAATTAGTACTGTATTAATCTTTGATGTTTGCTGAGAGTGCTCTTCTCAGCACACACAACGTCCCCAAAATGGCTTCTTTTTGAAGTTCATAAGGTGTTCTCTCTGTTAAGCTGTTTTGATGTACATTCAGCTTCATCTATGTTCTACTCTAAATTAAAAAGATAATTTTACCAGATCCAACACTTCCACCCCTAGTAGAAATTAACACATATATGGCCCCTATTAAATCATATTGTAAAGCAGACACTGACAAACAGCAGAGAAGTTACTATTATTACAATACTAGCAGTACAGTAACCCCTCACTATAACAAACTAAAAGGGAGCCATAATCTGTATTTGTTATAGCTCCCCATTTGTTACAATGAGGGACGTTACTATGCACTACTATCGGCCGGTGCATATGTCACCCGCACACATCAAACACTTCCTATATGCATTATGCACTGCACTGTCAGTAAAATAAAACTAAAATCAAAAATACCCACATCTTAACTGCTAGCTGAGACTCCAAATTAAAGGAACAACAGCGGATAGCTTCCATGCCCTTTACAAACACACCCATCCTCCCAATTCATAGACTCATCGCTCCAGTTATCTGTACACAGACTAGTACACTGGGCAATAGTAATGCAAAAAAGAAACAGACTGACAAAAAGAAAAACCCGACAACAAGTCCATCTTCTTCCAAGTTGTGTACTGGGTGTGCTTTGAAACAACTGAGAAGCTGCGTGGGATATACTATATTGGACTAGATATCTGTAACTAATCTCTCTCTCTTGCTTACATCTGAGAGAAGTTTTCCTTACTTTTACATTGGTATTGCTTTGTGTTTAATTATTTTAGTTTTTAATTCAGAAAGGGGGTTTTCAAAACTGCTTATCTTGTCAGCATCTTCAGAAGGGCTGAAATAACTGCATATTTGATTTTCCTTTGTGGCTAACTGAACTGATTACTAGAATTCTGTGACAATCTGCATCAATATATTTTGCAATATTTGCTGGTGGTGGTAATGTGATTTAAAATAGCAAAGGATGCAGTTTGTAATTAGATGCCAGCCATAGCCTGAGGTGGGGGAACTTGTCTTCACAAGTCAGGGAAACCTGCATCACAGCCAATTGTTCTAGCTTGACCATTTCAGCATTGATAAATCACTATAAACTACTGGTGTGATCCTGTTTCAGACAGAAGTCCATCTTCTTCCAAGTTGTGTACTGGGTGTGCTTTGAAACAACTGAGAAGCTGCGTGGGATATACTATATTGGACTAGATATCTGTAACTAATCTCTCTCTTGCTTACATCTGAGAGAAGTTTTCCTTACTTTTACATTGGTATTGCTTTGTGTTTAATTATTTTAGTTTTTAATTCAGGAAGGGGGTTTTCAAAACTGCTTATCTTGTCAGCATCTTCAGAAGGGCTGAAATAACTGCATATCTGATTTTCCTTTCTGGCTAACAAACCACCAGGCTGCTTTGGGGCTGGAGAGGTTTACCTGTGTCTGACTTGGATGTCTGGATTTTTCTCTGTTTGATTAGCAGGGTATTTTCTCTGTCAAATTGTTGTGTAGGGCATCTTGATGACAGGAAGGCACTCATCGCAGTGGTGGGTGAGAGCTTCTAGCTGATTGTTTTGTGAGGGCACAGTTTAGGCCCAACCCCTTCCCACCCCTCACCCCACCCACCCCTGGAAATAGTTCCTTTATACCTGAGGTTCTGACATAATTTCCTCAAGAGTGCAAGGTGCATATCACTGTCATATCCTCTCTAGCACACTGCACTGACAATATAAGCATACACATTGTATAATATATATATTTCTATGTAACAAACCAATCACACATGCTCACACACACACACACACACACACACACAAACAAACAAAAAAGTAGATAAACATGTGGGGAGTAGTGCAATGTAATGGCTATGGGGCAGCAGTCTTCTGAGAGTCTTTCTGGAGGCTGAGATGCTGCCCTATTTGCAGAGAACTCTCTGCCCTGAGGGGGGAAGTTGCCCATCTTCAGGCCGTACTGGACAGTAGTAAGGAAACCTTTCCCCAGGCCACACTGGACAGTAGGAAGGGAACCTCCCCCATCCAGGGAGCACCAGCACCACCACCACTACCTCAGAGGTTGCGAAGAAAGCACAGCAGTTGGACCACAGTGGGCTCAGGGAGGGTGAGGATGGTGGAACAGAGGCACACCCAGTCAATTGTTCCACTCCACAATCCATACACCATTCTGGGGGAGCATGGCTCCCCTATGGATGCACCCACAGAGAAGACTAATGACAACTGTCACAAAGGAGGCCCATAGGAAGGAGGCAGAGGACACCACAGGGAAAGGAAGCAGCTCCTGGTGGGAGACTTAATTATTAGGGGGATAGAACTGGGGGGAGCTGGGAAAACTGAAGTAAGGTGCCTGCCTGGTGCCATGGCTTGGAGGGACAGGAAGCGCATCCTCAGGATCACGAGAACAGCTGCAAGGGAGTCTGAGTTGGACGTCATTGTCCACCTAGGGACAAATGACTTGGCTCATCATGAGATCAGAGCAGTGCAGGAGGACATTGTAGAGTTGAGGAGAGCCCTAAGACAAGTAGCACACACAGTATCCTTCTCAGAGGTGCTGTCTGTCAATGGCATGATGGAGGTGAGGGTAATTAGCACCATGCAGTTTAATGAATGGTTGAAAAAATGGTGTGGAGCACAGGGATTTGGCTTCATTGGGGACTGGGGTTCCACCTGGAGGGACACCAGCCTATACTGGCAGGATGGTCTGCATCTGTCCAGGAAGGGAACAAGTCTTTTGAGCAATCAGTTTAAATGCTTCATTGGCAAGCTTTTAAACTAGTCAAAGGGGGAGGCACTGATAAGCAGCAGGAAAATCCCAGCCTCTCCCTACAAAACAGGGTACTAAATGAGAAAAAGACTGAGGTAGAAAGGTCAGTGGGGGATGCTGCAACAGAAGGTAAAGCCATCAAAAAATGGAGAGCAATGAGTACCAATGCCCCTAGTCTGGGTAACAAGCTTCCTGAATTAGTGGCCTTGATGGAGGAGGAACATCTGGATATTGTGGCAGTCACAGAAACATGGTACACACAAAACCATGACTGGGACGTAAACATACCAGGATACACTATCTACAGGAGGGACAGAGAGGATAAAAGAGGAGGAGGAGTAGCTCTTTACATAAGGGAAGGAATCAAAGCAACAGAACAAAAGGGTAAACAGGGAGGAGAAGAAGCACTGTGGGTAAATTTGGAGACAGGCAATGGCACCACAATCCGCACAGGGGTTGTATACAGACCCCCTTCTCAGGGGGAGGAAATGGACAAGGAAATGATGGAAAGTATACTTAGAATGGCAGAAAAAGGGGAGATATTGCTGATGGGTGATCTGAATATGCCAGATGTTAACTGGAGTGCAGTTGCAGCAGCCACTTGAAGAGTGGGTTATTCTAGATGCCCTATAGGGGCATGCCTTAGACAACTATGTATTGGAGCCCACTCGAAAGGGAGCAATCTTAGACCTGGTTCTCTCAAATGGAGATGGAGAGGATCACAGATGTAGAAGTGGGTAGCCATCTGGCAACTAGCGACCATCGAACAGTATGGTTCACAATAAACACAGCAATAGAGTCAAGCCATACAAAGGCAAAAGTACTGGACTTTAGGAGGGCTGACTTTGCTAAATGGGTGAGTGCCTAAGGAATGCACTAGCAAATGGGCAGGAAGGAGGGTGAAAGAACAATGGGAATAATAAAACTGCCATCACAGAGGTCACGAGCCTTTGTGTGAAGCAAATAAACAAACAAAACAATGTAAGAAACCACTATGGTTCTCAAAGGAAGTGGCAGTGAAGGTTCAAGAGAAAAAGAAAGCATTCAGGAAGTACAAGGAATCGCAGAAGGAGCAGGACAGAGAACTGTATCAGTTAAAGCAAAAGGAGGCTGGGAAGGCAGTCAGAACAGCAAAGGCACAAACCGAGGAAAAGATAGCCAACTCAGTTAAGAAGGGGGATAAAACCTTTTATAGGTACATCAGGGAGCAAGGAAGACCAAGGAAGGGATAGTGAGGCTTAATAAAGGGGAGGGAGGGTGGGCAGAGGGAGACTGTGAAAAGGCAGAGATACTAAACAAATATTTTTGCTCAGTATTTACAAATGAAGAGGGGAGGTACCTTAAACAAACAGTAGAAACACTCTGATACAGAAGTTGATATCAGCCCATTTACAGAAGAAAGGGTTCTGAAAGAACTCTAAAACTGGAAGGTGGACAAAGCAATGGGGCCTGATGGGATTCATCCCAGAATTCTAAAAGAACTAAGGGTAGAACTAGTGACACCACTGACTACCCTTTTCAACAAATCATGGGAGGATGGGGTGGTACCGAGGACTGGAGAAGGGCAGATATGATTCCCCTTCACAAAAGTGGGAGCAAGGCAGAAGCAGGAAACTACAGGCCTGTTAGTTTAACCTCAGTGATAGGGAAAATGATGGAATCACTTCTGAGGGAAAGAATTGTCGAGTATCTAGAGGCCAGAGGGGCACAGGACCCTAGGCAGCATGGATTCACAGTGGGAAGGTCATGCCAGACGAATCTGATAGATTTCTTTGACTGGGTGACCAAAGTAGTAGATCAGGGAGGGGCTGTGGACATGGCCTACCTAGACTTTAGCAAGGCATTTGACACAGTCCCACACAAAAGATTAATATACAAGTTAGCCAGCTTGGGAGTGGGTCCCAAGATGACAGCCTGGGTAAAGAATTGGCTGGAGAATAGGACACAGAGAGTAATAGTAAATGGAGTCCACTCAGAAGAAAGGAGGGTTACTAGTGGGGTACGCGGAGTTCAGTTAGACCAGTCCTCTTCAATGTCTTTATAAGCAACATTGCAGAGGGACTGGAAGGAAAATATGTCTCTTTGCAGATGACACAAAGATCTGCAACAGAGTTGATGCACAGGGTGGGGTGGAAAGGATGAGAAGGGACTTGGCAAGGTTAGAGGAATGGTCAAATGTATGGCAGCTTAGATTCAATGCTAAGAAGTGCAAGGTAATGCACCTGGGAAACAAAACCCAGGGAAGATTACACAATGGGGGTGAGATACTAACAACAACAAAAATGGAAAGGGACCTGGGGTAGTCATATCAGATGACCTAAAGGTGAGCAAGCAATGTGAGGGGCAACAAGGAGGCTGGGGGATACTGGGATGCATAGGAGAGGCATCACCAATAGAAAACAAGAAGTTATCCCTCTGTACAGACAGCTGGTGAGACCCCATCTGGAGTACTGTGTGCAGTTCTGGAGACCCAATCTCCGAAAGACATAGACAGAATGGAAGCTGTCCAGAGGAGCAACTAAAATGGTGCAGGGTCTGCACTGGAAGACATATGAAGGAGATGAAAGGAGCTTAATATGTATAGCCTCAAGGAAAGGAGGGAGAGGGGACATGATAGAAACATTCAAGTACCTCAGGGAATCAACAAAGTCCAAGAGGGTAGCATCTTTCAAAAAAGAGGTGTGCAAGAACAAGAGGGCACAATTTGAAGATAGAGGAGGGTGGCTCAGAGGTAATTTAAAGTATTTTTCACAGAGAGGGTTGTGGATGCATGGAGCGGCCTTCCGGAGGAGTTGTGGAGTCAAAATCATTGGTGGAATTCAAGCATGCATGGGACAGTCATAAGGCCATTCTAGGGGGCCGGGGTAGGAAGAAGTAAGCTGCTGGTTAACTAGGATCTGCAGCTTATCCAGTAGGTAGGGAAATGGGCAGACTGGGTGGGCCAAGCGGTCCTTATCTGCCATCAAATTCTATGTTTCTATGTTTCTATGTAACAACAACAAAACACCTCTCTCCAAATTCCAGATCTGTTTTGATGCTCTTCCTGCTTCCATAATCACTCTCATCTGACTCACAGATCTCAGCTCCAGCTCCACCACATCTGACTTCCTCAGTATGATTCAGAACCTACTGTGCATAAAATTAATTCAGTACTGGACAACATACATTTACTAAGTAAAGATGAGAGTTGGGTGGGGGGTGGAGGGGCATCATGTATGTTTGCAGAGTCGTGGAATCTCTGAGCATCTATCTATGTTACAGATGCTGTCTTTAACTCCGAGTCTCAGTTAGCAGTTAAGATGTGGGTATTTTTTTACTGTAGTTTTTAACTTTGTTTTTCTGACAGTACAGTGTATAAGACATATGAACAGTGTTTGATGTGTGCGGGTAACATGTGTGCCGGCTAATTGCTGGTATGGATAGGAATACTGAAGAACAGAAACACTGAAATATCGGGAGCCATTTGAGGCATTCGTTATAGCCGAGTTTTCACTATAGTGGTGTTTGCTATAGCGAAGGGCTACTGTACAACTTCCTAATAGGCACAGTAGAGTTGCACTCTAAATGACTTCAGTAGCCTGGAGGCATGCTGACTCAACATCCAGCAACCCTTGAGAAATTAATGACACCAAAAAGCATTATAAAATATAATTTTGTCAACCTTGTTACAAAACCTGAAACACACATAGTTTTTATAGCAATGTTTTTTGAATGGTGCTGCCTGTTTTGCTTTAGACAATTATTGCACATGATCTTTAGTTCAGTTCAATTTATTGATTGACAAGACAGAATTGTCATTACAAAAAATTGCACAATTCATTTTAGCATACATAAATAAACATATAACATTCTACATTGTTAAAATCCATGGAGGTACAATTGCCAATAAATATACAGGAAAATTGAGTAGTGCAACTAAACTGATATTTCTACCAGTAAACTCATTCAGATGTTTATAATTAAACTATTGCATGTGTATCCACATCTAAGATTTAGTTACAAATATGAGAGTCACCCTTATAGGAATCTATTCCTTATTTACATTATGCAATTTCTTATGTTCTATCTTTTTATACAACAATGCAACACTTTCTAATTTCTCAGTATTTTTGGATTTCAATAATGCATTCACTTGATATTTAAGTTCCATGTCTAAAGTTGATAATACACTACCCAAGACAGATTTCTTTCTTGAATATAAAGAGGACAAAACATGAATAGATGTAATAGGCTGTCTTTCCCAAGCTGGCACTTGCAAATTTGTGTAATATTTTTTATCATAGAACCCTCTCACATGATCTTTAAAACTTTGAAGAAACAGGTTCTATAAGTTTGCCGACAGGGAATACAAAACTGTAAAGTCCTGAGATTATTTCAGCAGCAGCTCTTCACTGGCACAGGCTCTTTTGAACAGGTAGTGCAATCAGGATTACAAAATGCTCATAACTTTAAAATGAAGTAATGTAGAAATCTAGTTTTTGGTATGAGATTTACTGGGGGTATGCTTATTCGGATTCTGCAATGTTGTATATTTTGCATCAGAGGTTCTTTAAAGGCATCACATTTTCAAATACTGATGTCTTGCACTTACTCTGTCTATCTATATTCATCTTCCCTCATTCCCAGGCAGGCACTGAGGGTGCCTGAATGTCAGATCTGTCATATATTTTGTCTTTGTGACCATTTAATGTTAAAACATGACTGTTTTCAATGATGAAAATTCTGCTTCAAACCAAAATAAATTTAACAGAGCAGACAGAGGAAACAGTTTGAACAAAATCCAAGAACATTTTGCTGAAGTGGCATCAACATTTATGGCAGCATTTTGCTTTAATCTGGCCTTACTGTTAAAACAACTGACATTTTATAGTTATTCATATGGATTGGCTCTGGTATTGTAATGAAACTGTTGTGCAAATGGGCATTATTATATAAAATTACATCTATTACACTGTCCCTTCTGATTCTTAGCCAGGATGAACAAGGGTCTTACTCTCAAAGAACTCACAGCAGAGTATGTTTTTGCACCCTGTTAACGTTCCTCTTTGGAAATAATGTTGCCATCACCCCAAGCAATCACCCTTACCATTGGGTTGAATCACAAAACTGCCCCTTTCTCACTGTGTGAACATGAGCAAGCAGCTTTTCCTCCATCTGCTTACTATTTATGAACCCTCTCCCTCTCTCTGATCAGTCTTTGTACTGTTTGAATCTCCCTGTGCCCCTAACATGACAACAACATTCTCAACATTTCCAGGATTATAAAGTGCTTTGGCATTCAATTTACATAAAAGGGGATACAAAAACAAAATATTTTCCTTCCTTCCTTCCATTGGTAGTATTGGTAACTGGAAGCTTCTCAGGCAGGATACTGCAAGTCATTAATTAGGCTTCTGGCTGATTTTGGCTAGAAATCTGTAATTCCTCTCTCACCTGCCTTTGGATGGGCCATGATCATATGACTCCATGTCACCAGAGCAGCTGCAGTGCTCTTTACCTGCAGTGGGATTGGTGACGGTAAACAATTTTGACTAATATCCCATCAAGAGGTCACAGAAACTAGGGTGTCATAATGTGGGTGTCAGCATGAGGGTGTGTGTCATTTGAGCATCATGGATATGAGAGCATCTGGTACTGTACGCATCCTGAGGATGGGGCTGTAAGTATTTTACTCCTCTTCTTAAACTTGTGTGACTGGAGAGGGGATTTTATATAAATTTAAAGGGGAGGTGCGGGATGCTCCACCCTCTGCAACAGGGGGGTGAAAGGGCAGAATCCCCCTGCAGAAAACATTGTGACAGCTGCAAGGTCTGATCACTACCTGTGGTATGCAATCTGACTGGGGGTGGCACAACTGCATGTCGCTTATCTTGCTTTCACAAATTTTCTTGTACTCTTTTTTACTGTGCGGTATTTGTTTTTGCCCTAAAGTGGGTGAATCATTTTGAGGTTCTATGTGATAACAGCAAAAGCCTTTATCATGCAGTCAGAGTGCCGAAAACATTGTCATCACTCTGAGACCCGGACAACGGTGCCAGGGACATAAATTTCAATGATTTCTGTGGGGGGGTTGCACCCCTCATATTCCCCTACTAAAGGATTCTCAACTCCGGGGGGAAGAGTGCATGTCGGGGGGGTGAAAACTTGTAAAATTAAGGGTTTGGGCTGGGCACAATAAAATCACACCAGTGCCTGGACCCAAATCCGGTACCCCACCCACCTCAACCACAGGTTGACCCACCGATGCCATGACGCAGCTCATCAACCCACTGCAGCGTGACCCCCAACACCTCCTCCGCCCCTCCCAGCAAACACTCGCCATGCTCGCTCCCCCCATGTGCGTACATATAGTGACATCCTGTCACCCATTTTGCCCACCCCCGCATCCAATCGCCCTACCCTCCCATCGCATGAGGAATTTCATGGGGAACAATTCGCCATTACAGATGGTGCTTTTCCCCATGTTCCCACCTCACAGGATACCCCATTTTGATTATATGTACATTGCTGTTCTTCCTTTTTTCATTTTATGAGTCTCTTTTTTCTAAAAAATGATTTTTATTGTTTTGCTGCTCATGTGTGCTCTCTATTTGCATATTCAGTATTTATTAAAGTTGTGTAAAATGTGGAAATCTGCTGGCAGAATTGAAATAAAATGCTAATTCTGCTTCTGAAATGATATTCAGAATTGTTTGACAAAATCTGTGAAATTCTCCAACTGTTTTACTTTAACCCATAGTTCAGATTACAGTGGTTTATGTAAACTGTGGATTGGTTTTCTGCATTTTGTGGAAAATGAATCAGTTTACTGAAACCATGGAACTTATCTGTGGTTTATGAAAATTAGGGCTATGTAAACCTCCCAAAGTTTGACCTTGCAAACTTTGACCATTGAACCAAGTAAAGTTACCCAAAGTTATCTTAATGGTGGACTACTTTACACCAGTTTGACCATTTAAAAGTATTAGAAAAATGGGATAAAGTACAATACCATAATGCACTGGGCTGAAGAAGCACTCAAAAGAGTAGGATGGTGCAGTGGACCACATCAAGGGGTAACCGTTACATAAACTGAGTCTGTTCAGTCAGTGCCAAACATGGAAAATACCAGTACTAATAAGGCAGAGCATGTGGCTAAGTAACAATGTTCAAATAAAACAAAAATGGTTGTAATTGTAAGGCCTTTATATGCCAAAAAATACCAATACAGAATCCCGCATTGTAGGCCACTGTTTCCAAAAATTGTGTGCCCATTGGATCAGTGCCAAACATTAATCTGAAGAAGACTGAATGAAAACAACAGTGCAGCATCCCAAGGTGTGGGCTACTGGTTCCAGAAATTGTGTGCCCATTCGGACAGTGCCACACATGGACAAGGTTTCTGGTTCTGCCTTGGATAAGTATTGTACACACTAGTTTCTTGGGTAGCGTTGTTCCCAAGATTAATATCTAGACCTGGCAAACTTTCACCAAACATTAATCTGAAGAAGACTGAGTGAAGGCAATGAAGGCAACAGTGCAGCATTCCACAGTGTGGGCTACTGGTTCCAAAAATGATGTGCCCATTGGGAAAGTGCCACACTTGGATATGGCTTCCCATGATGCCATTGATAAATGTTGTACTCACTAGTATTTTGGCCTTTGTAGGCCTGGCAAAAATCCTCCCAAAATGTATCTGAAGAAGACTTAGTGAAGACAACAGTGCAGCATCCCATGGTGTTTGTGTGTGTGTGTGTGTGTGTGTGTGTAGGCTACTGCCTGGAAAAAAGTTCATCCACCTCATCCTCCTTCTCTGCTTTAGCCCCGCGCTGGAAGTGTAGGAGATTCATCATACATAAACCATGGCAAAAAGGGCTTTGTTAAAAGAGGCAGGATAATTTTTAAAAATGTGAGCATCTCTACATTTTGGGTTGAAACGCATGTTCTGCTGCTGATGACAGTATTGCCTGTAGCACTGAAAATCCTCTCTGAATATGTACCTGTAGGTGGGCAACTGAAGTTTGCAATAGCTACCTGTGTCAAAGAGGGCCAAATATATATATATTTTTTGTAGCAGTACAATAGAGACTCATCTCTTTCTGCTAGTGGCATGTTCTGATCCAAATAATCCTGCACCATTTTGTTTGCTCACATCTCGGTCACCACTATGTCATGAAGTGACTTGCAGTTCTTTTTCATCAAGCCATAGCCAGATAGTTTTTTTCCATAGTGGTTTCTCATCAGTGTCTGTCTTTCTGTGGGGTACAGTAGCCACAGCAGCTGAAGTAGCAGGTTGTCTTGAAGACAAAAATGAGTGACTCCTGTGATCTTCAGTTGTAGCAGTGGAAAAACATTGGAATCCTCCTTCTTCCCTCTCCTCCACCCAGCCTGTCAGTGTGACTGCAACAAGGAATGATGATGAGTGTTGTTCTTTGTTCTGTGTGTGTTGCTGTTCTTGTTTTGTGCCTTATGTGCAGAGACCAGATGAATAAGCTGGGCTTTATAGGACTTCTGATCCTTACCACATTATTATGCATCAAAGAATGCTTTAAATGTGTCTTTGAACCAAGGGTTCATGAGAGTGGCCAGGATGTAGTTGTCATCTGTATGCATTTTTGAAATGCATATGTCATTCCAGAATTGTGGTCTTATCCTTTCTTCTAGATTGTGAGCAGTTGTATTCTCCTTTTCTTCATATGGAGTTTTCATATGAAGAGGTTGCAGGTTAATAAGGGCAATGAGAGGGAGTACCTGGCTTAGACCAGCTGCATCAGCACTTACCACCTCTATGGCTTCCTCAAAGGGCTTCAGCAACATGCAGAGGGTGTCCATCAGATGCCAATGATTTGGGCTGATGCTTACATCTCCTTTGCCAATATCATGTTCAACAGCATATTGGTGGATACTTTCTGTTGTTCTAGAAGCCTTTCCGTCATGTAATAGGTAGACTTCCTTCTTGTTGCCATATCCTGTTTCAGGTTGTGGTGGAGGGGAAGGTGGTTCCACTGCTTAATGTTTCCTGACAGCTTCCATACCTTTACAGAATGCTTAAAATGACCACAAACATTTCTGAACAGCCCTACACATGTCTGCACAGTGGTGACTTCCTCATCTAGGAATCCTCAACTATCAGATTTATAAAGTATTTATACAGTGAGAAAAAAGGGGAACGTGTATAATCCCCATCATCAACTGTCTTAACAATGTTCTTTGCATTATCTGTTACTATAAAACTAATATTAATGAGTGTGGTGTCAGCCACTCATCAAACTTTTGTTGAAGGAACTGTAACAAATTTTCTGCATGATGCACATTGTCAAAGCCAGCAATACATAAAGCTGCCTGCTTGCAGAGGTTGAGGGGGCCCCAGTGACTTACAGATACTGCTGTTGCTGCTGGCACTTAACCCAGAGGAGAAGGAGTAAGAGGAGGGGACAGAGAGGGAAAACTAACCCAATGGGCAGTCACTGCCATGTAATCAGCAGTCTGACCACTGATCCACATGTCAGTGGTGATATGAACAGAGGAAACAAATGATGCATTCAGGGCATGTGAAACAGTCTTGTAGACACTATGATACAAATCAGGACTGTGGAAAAGTAGGTACAGTATGGGTGGGCACCTGATTCCTGGGCACTGCAACTTGCATTAGCGATAGAAAACCAGCATTGCTCACAAAGAAGAATGGCAGCAAATTGGTTGCTAGCATTTCCACAACTGTTCCTGTTCATTTCTTTGCCTCTCGTCTGTTGACTTTCTATTTCTAGCCCATTTCAAGGGACTGTACCAGTTAGAGCTGAGTGTTTTTCTTTCCCTGGACAAGACAGTCAGCTTCTATTTTTGTCATCCCTGGGGGTGGAAGTGGCTGGGGATTTACTGCCCTTCGAAGGTGTGGAAGTCAGTGGGCTAAAGTACTGATGAATGGAAGGTGTTGAAGTTATGCATCTGCTACCACTTGAAAAACCTTCTTCCTCTTCTTCATTACCTGGTCTCATAATGTTCTCCTCCCCCTGGCCATCCTCCTCCTCCTCATCTCATTATCATCATCATCATCATCAACATCACTGATAGGTGCTGCTGCAGCTGACACTGTAAGTTGGTATTTTTTAATTTTTTTGGCAGCAAGGTGTACCCGCCCCCTGAGGAAGGCCTAGTGTTTGGCCAAAGCACTGGGGAAGAAGGGCACCTACTAGTGCACCTTGTTGCAATAACATTTTGGATTATCCAACACTGGAAGTTCTTCTTGTTTCTGTTTGAGTGCAGAAATCGTCTGGGTTCACCATTAATGGAACTGGCAGTTCTTTTTGTCTAGCAACGAGGATTCTCCTGAGTGCATCTGAAACCACTGTTTTGTACTGTGATTTGGCATGCCTTCTCATACTGAGATCTGTGAGACTTCAGCAAATATCTTTTCATGGTATATACTCCCAGCCTTGTTCCGTCCTTACCCCAACTCAGTCTGTCTTTACATGACAGACACACTGCATGTGTCCATGATTCTTTGTCTACTCTAAAGAAATCCCACACCACCAACATCACCAGTTTGGTCTTTCCTACTGACTCTCTCAGCTGTTGCCTAATAGAAACATAGAAACATAGAAGTTGATGGCTAATAAGGACCACAAGGCCCATCCAGTCCGCCCATTTTTTTTTACTTTATGAATGTGCCATAGACTTTTACTCTGTCAATGGCCTATCTATTCCTTCTCATTTGTATTGCTCCCTTATGCCTATCCCATGCTTGTTTGAAGCCCTGCACTGTATTCATATCCACCTTTTCATGAGGTAGGCCATTCCATGTATCCGCCACCCTTTCTGTAAAAAAGAACTTCCTCACATTACCCCTTAATTTGCCTCCCTCTAATCTCATGCTGTGTCCTCTTGTCCTGCTATTTTTGTTATTTTGAAACATGTTAGACTCTTTCACTTTGTTAATTCTCTTAAGATGTTTGAATGTTTCAATCATATCACCTCTCTTCCTCCTTTGCTCTAGGGTATACACGTTGAGCTCCATTAATCTGTCCTCATATGTTTTCTGATGAAGTCCCTGCACCATTTTGGTTGCCCTTCTCTGGAATGCCTCCATTTTGTTAATGTCCTTGTGCAGGTGCGACCTCCAGTACTGCATGCAGTACTCTAGATGTCGCCTAACCAGAGTCTTGTAAAGAGGGATTATTACTTCCCTCTTACGACTTGTGATACCCCTACTAACACACCCCAAAATCCATCTAGCCTTACCTACTGCTTTAGTGGTCTGCTTGGATGATTTCAGGTCATCTGTGATGATGATGATACTCAAGTCTCTTTCTTCCCTTGTGATTGCCAGCAACTCCCCTTCTAACCTATAAGTAACTTCAGGGTTTCTCTTCCCTATGTGCATAATCTTGCACTTCTTTGCGTTAAACCCCAGTTGCAACTCGTCTGACCATTTTGCCAGTTTACACAAATCTCTTCTCATTCTGCCCACCCCATCTAGATCATCGACTCTGTTGCAGATCTTGGTGTCATCTGCAAACAGACAAACCTTGCCCTGCAGTCCATTTGCTATATCACTGATGAAGATGATAATGGACAAGCTACTTTGGTTCTTCCCCATCATCACCCTCCTCCTCTTCCTCCACCAGTTCTCCAGGGTCAGGGAATGGCTCTTCTTCCTGTACCATGTGTCCTGGGCCACCAGTTTTGCCTGTGTCTTCTTTATCTCCTGTCGTTTCAGATACTTTTTGTTGAATTTCCCCTTGTTGTTTTGGGGCCTTTCATTTTTTGGGGGTTTTACCACCATTTTTGCTCTTTGCTTTCTCATGTGCACCTACTACAAGTTGAATTCCCACCTTTTTCACCTCCTCTCCTCCCAAGAACTGCTGCTGCTACTGACAGTTTAATTGGGTATATAATCACAGTGTGTATCTCAGTCCTCATGCTTTAACAAATCACTTTGCTCCTCCTCCTCCTCTGCCTATGTCACTCCTTAATGCAGTGCTTTCTTATTCCTTTTTTCTACAATGATTGCTCGTCTTGCAACCCTTGCAGTGCCACTGCGAGTGACAACATATGATATTTTGTGGACCGTTCAACCACTACTGTCATCTTCCTTTACACTTCAAGTTCAAGTTTATTGACAGGAAGTACTCCATTGAGCAGGATTATTTACAAGGAGGTCCTGAACATACAATGGTAACAGAACATGAATAAATCATAATACACAGATATTATAACACATCTTTACATGGAGGTCATGCACATACATGGCCTAAACAGCATGAACAAGTCATGGTGCACAGATATTGCAATGCACACAGAGGAAGCTACAACAATACATTTGTACAATAGTTGCATTAATACATATAGCTTGGTAAAGGCAGGGATGCAGAACTAAATGGGAGTGACAGACTAGTACAATAACTATACTGCAGATAGAGCAAGGCTCTGTGAGGGAAAAGAGCAGATAGGACTATAATTACTTAACAAGGGGCTTGTCTATGGTTTGAAGATGGAGGCAATCAGAGGGGGGAAGCGAAGAAGAGGGGAGTGTGTTCAAGTGAGATGTGACTGGAGTGGGTAAGGAGTGAGTGGGTAGTGTGGACTGAGTAGGAACAGAAGGGTGGAAGCTGGGTGATTATGAGGGGTGAGGGCTAGGTAGGAAGAGTGAGTGGCAGTGTTATACTTGGATAACGGGTGATGGTAGTGGCGCTATTTGTTGTTTTACAGGGAATGAGGGAGAGTAGTCACTGAAAGCATGTACAAGGGTGTTTAAGTTAAGTGAAGGTAGGGGCGCTATTTGTTGATTAACATGAAATGTGGGTAATGGTCACTGAAAGCATGTACAGTAGCAGTTACAGTAAGCTTACAGGTTTCCAGTTTTCTGAACCTATTTAAGGGAATTAGGTTTTGTAGCTTGAGACTGGATTGGGCTTTATTCCAGGCATTCGAGAGTGCATGGCTTATGGCCATTTCACCTCACTTGTAGTTCCCACTGAGGTAGACGGTCTATGAACAAGTCAACTTTGACTATGGTTTTGTTTTTCTTTGACGTGACTGAATGATACCATGCTACCATCTCCTTGGCTTCTGTTGCTCCAGGACTCAGCCACTTGGGTGATGAAGGAGGAAGAGTAAGACTTTATTTAATTTTTTTCATTTTATTATTTTTTGTTTTAGTTTCGTAGTGATTTATTTGTATTTATTTTTAAGGTTTATTTATTTATTTATTTTTTTATTTTATCAGCAGGATGCCACCAAGGACTACCAGATGCCTGGCACAAATTGCTACCGACTGGCACACATTTTCTGCCTACTGCCCAGATCCCACTGCAACTGCACAGCCAGGAAGGCACACACACACACACACAGGCTGCTTCAGAGCTCAGGAGGAGAAGCAGGAAGGAACATGATCAGTTAACTGGAGGGCATGTCAACAATACCTTTTTTTTTTTACTTTTTTACAGGATGTCACCAAGGTGCCAGCTACCATGGACTGGTCACTGGCATGTTGCTAGCTGGCATACAAAAGCTACCCTGCACATTGTGCAGATCACATTGCAAAAGGCTGCTACAGGAATCAGGAGAAAAAAAGAGTAAAGCATTTTACTTTAAACTGACACAAAAATAAGTATGAATGAAGAATTGTTATTTTTTATAGGATGCCACCAAAGTGCCAACTGCCAGGGGCTGGGCACAGGCATGCTGCTATCTGGCACACACATGCTACCATGCCCACTGCCCAGGTCACATTAGAAAAGACTGCTTCAGCACTCAGAAGGAGGAATAAGAGACTAAACAGTTTTAAAACACAATAAAAAGAATTGTGAATCGATCAATTATTTTTTGGGGGATGTTGCCAAGGTATCAATTAGCAGTGGCCAGGAACTGTCCAGCTGCCATCTGGCACACACTTATTTCCCAGTAAAATTACTAAGAGTAACACCCCCCGCAAAATCACATCAGGCTTCTACCAGGGGCTTCAGTCAAAATTGGTTTGTATGCCCTGCTAAAATGTTAGTTCTGAAAAAAAAAGTGTTCTGCACTGCTGAGATTAAATGAATTACTGAACTAGGTAAAAAATGGGCACTGGCAGGCTGCCAACTCATGCTTCATCTGCCCACTGCCCAGCTCTAAAGTGCACTCCTCTAGCCCACAGTAGTCTCTTTTTTCCCCTTGCTCCTCTCAGACGAGCCCCTGGTCCCAGAGGCTTGCTGCAAGCCTTAAAAATTTCTGCTGCTCATCCTGCTTTTTCATTTTTTTTCTTCCTTTTCCTCCTAAATATATACTCTTCAGCACCCCTGCTGCTGCAAGACTAATAGGTCAAACCTTTGAAGATTTATTTATTTATTATTCATTTGAATTTTGGTAACCGAATGGGCCCACTGAGACAAGACAGTCCCTTTATCAGGGGCAACCTGGGAAGTGCAGTACATTGATAGTGAAATGCATTGATAACAATATTGGTACAGGGATCAAGTTAAAATACAGCCTAAGAACAACTGGTCCTATCTACTATGCCAATGCACTGGTGTAACCCGGGTGAGTTGGCATAGTTAAGTCTGAATGCCTCATAGTGGGGTCCCATGGACCCCACCTGGCATTCACTATGGGAGGGTGCAGGACAGGTTTGTGCTGATTCCCTGGCTATGCAGACAGCAGCATGCCAGGTGCATGTCTGGGGCATGCCTGCACTCCACACCATTCACAAAGGTGAAGAGTGCTGGGCACAAGGGGCACACCTTACACCTGGGAACCACAGGGTTATGCACCCCCCAGGATGCCACTGCCTGCAGCTGCCAAGAAGTCAGGGTGCTGAAGACCCCTGTGACATGCCACTCCCTCCCATGGGGGCCACGAGGAGGGTCGGGGTGGCCAATTTAGCATCCTGTGTCCAGAGTGGTTAGCACACTGTGCACCAGCAGCTAGCATTCTTGCCCCTCAGGTGCAAAGGATCCATTGGTGGACCGGGTCTGGGCATACCTTTGGATGCATGTCTGGTCCATGTAACACCCCTCTGCACACATGTGCACCAGGAGGATGGGGCCACGGACAGGTGCCCGGCATTAGTGAATGCCAGTACTGGTGCATCTGTCCATGGGTGTGCAGCTCTGCAGGCAGCGTACGTGCATTTCATGTGTACCTACGCCCCATTCATCCATAGGGGCCAACAGGAGTACATCTATTACAGTTACACCAATTCAAAAGAACAATGGTAAACCAAAACATCATTCACTATTATCAAACACCATATTTTTGTTTTCAAAAATAAGGCACAGAACAAGAGGGAGTACAGTTGTGCAAGGATTACATGCAGAATAAGGTTGGCAGAGTCAGGATCATTGAAAACAGGAGCAAGATGAGGCTGCAAGGTGGAGTAGTGAAGAACATTGAAATTAAGAGAGAGAGGTGCAAACCAAGATATTTGGAGGTAGAGAGTTCCAGCAGGACACCGCAGAGAAGGTGAGTGATCTCCGGGACACGGCTAGCTGTGGGTTAGGCATTAAGAGAAGGTAGAGGGTGGCAGATTTAAGAGCACACCATGGATGTGGGCATTGAACAATGTCAGCAAGGCAAGGAGGAGAATAGCAGTGGACAGGCTTATGCATGAAGCTTAGGGTGGCACACCATATTTTTGATTCGTATTTTAGTCTTCCCAGAGAAGACAGGACATCACAATAGTGATGTTGTGCATTGACTCCCAAAGCAAATGTTCCCACCCTATTATAGACCTTAGAGAGATGAGATAGTATGGTGGTGGTAGTTTAGAGTGGCAGCGGAGCTTCATATGTAAGGAGTGGCAGGATGGTGGCAATCGCTATCTTGCAGCAGGAGGTCAATGTGAGGAAGGGACAGAGACAGTAGAGAATGCCAAGCTTCTGGTTCAGAGTTTTGGTAAGGACAGTTATATCTCTGGCCTGGGAAAGTGAGGGATCCAAGGTGACTCCCAAGTATTTAAAGGGCTTGATGGATTCAAAGGCAACTCAATGCGTTAGAGTACAACCAGAGGGGGGAGGGTTTGTGTGGCTGAGTTGGAGAACAACATGCTCTTTTCTTTTTTTAGTATTAAGGACTAGCTGTTGTTGTAAGAACCAGTCTTCAAGGGTATTTTTAGTCATTTTGAAGAACTACCAAGCTAATCAAACTAGAAATGAGCCACAGTCCTGAGTGAGCTATCTAAAGGCCCAACGACAAGCGTGCAAGTGAGGTTTCATGCTGGCTCATGTTGCCAAGCTAAGTCTAGCTCTGCCTCCAAACTGTAACTCACACTTTTGCCCTAGTAAATAGTTTCAGGTGTGAACTGTGGTTCATGGTTTGACTGGTTCATACTATTCAGACCAGACTGAACCAGTCAAACCAAAAGTCCATCTATTGCCCCTAAAAATTTGCTATTGTCTGAAAGAATCATACATCCGAAGTTCTTGATGCTCAATTCTTTGATATAACCTAACTTGCAGCCCTAATGCAAACCATGAGTTACTAAGCCATAGCTTTAATAAAATGCCATAAACCACATTGGGAATGCTGCTTCTGATGGAATTCTTGGAACTAGGCAGAATTTCTTAAATTTCACAGAATTCCATCAGAAGCGGATTTTGAAAAATTCTGCACAGCTCTAGTGTTGACACTGTCAGTTTCAGCATTTCAACATTTCCCATTCTTCAGGCCAAAAAGATCAGGACAATAGTCTGTGGCATCCAACCACACACATCCAAAGCTGGAGACCTCTCTTAATATCCATACTGATGACAACCTTATTCTTGAACAGTTTATGCAATTCAAATACCTGGATTGTGACTAGACCCCCAATACACCTACCAGAAACATGCAGATCACATTATACACCTACCAGAAACATACAGATCTTAGCGTGTCCCAGACTAGGAGTCCTCTTCTGGGCTAGGAATTGTATGAACACTCTAATGTGAATGCAGTTAATGAGACAATTCCTACTCCTTTTACTGGAGTAAGGAAATGGGGTATGCCATACAGCTTCTAAAGCAATACTGCACAGGCTGGATATCCTGAAGACTTAAAAAGGATTCAAGGACCCACTGCTGCTTGCTGTATAGTCAGTTCAGCAGGCTGAGCATTGCTACCCACAGGGACAATCACTGGTATATACTCTTACATCAATGCACCCACTACCCAGCTCCCACATCTCTGAAATGCTTATTTATCCCATCCCTACTTCCCATTCTGGTCTTGTCTATAATTATTATTTTGTATGCTGTTACTATCTGTAACCAAAGTATTGTCATGTATTTCACGTGACATGGAACCTTTGTAAATAGCCCCTCGGCTCAAAGGTATTAATCTAAAACTGAAACTAAATAAATAAATGACCAAATAAATTATTTTTTTAATTTTCTCTTTATTCTCCAATTGAGTAATTCCTGTAAAGATGAGCCAATGCTGAATCTGTATTCAGTGAATATAATAACATTCTTCACTTTTGCCTTCAATTTGGCCCAGTTGAATGCCTGGGGCCTTTTGACCTTCAGCCAGTTAATTAAAAATGCTTTAGTCCTTCCTGAGTGACCAGGGTTAGTCCCATGACCACTTCTTCATATACTCTGGTCAGTCCACACCTTCTTTCTTCTCTCTCTCCCATACATTTTTTATAAGAAACATTTCCGACTCCTGACACTGTGCCAGGTGCTGAGTTTTTTTTAATCTGTCTGGTGGACCAGTGAAAGGTGGAAGGGACTAGGATTGACTGAGATTGGTGAGAAATGGTTAAAGGGTTGGCAAGTATCCCTATTTGTGACCTGCCAAACCCCAATACCAATGGTCCAAAGTGTCTTTAACTGAAGTATAGAAAAAAAGGACCCCATGAAAATTGGATACATTATCTCAAAGGGCTATACTGTCATCTATTTGATGCAATTTTCAAATAAATTGATCAATAAATAAATGTACAGTGTACAATGAAACAGAAAGTTAAGAACAGTAATGATATGACTAGAGATGCAGCAAAGTTTTATTTCACTGCTGAAGTCCCCACATGGACTTCAATCAATCAATGCGATATTTTTTGTATGGCTAGAAAGCCTTTACAAATAGACAAACTTTACACAAGCAACAGATCAAATTAAAAAGACAGACCTAAATAAAATCTATATATAATACATACATATAAGACAACACTCAAATATTTTATCACAATCCATACTGAATTATTTATATAAAAGTACAATCATAGTTAAAATTCCTAGTATGCATTCTAGTAATTACAATTTCATATAACGGTATTGCCTGAGGGTCACATAATAGTTCATACCATAATTATTTTCTTCTTGAGTCCTTTAATTGCATAAAAATGTTTGGATACTCTATTGAATGTCCACGAATCCTCAGTATGCCATAATTTATTAGTAAGTGTTACTCTGTCCACCGGATATATATTTTTTTATAAAGGGGGCTAACCAATAAGCTCTTTGCTTTGTGTATCAAGTGCAATTCCACAGGATGTGGAGTAAGTCTTCATTTCCCCCATAATTACAATCACAGGCCACTGACTCTAAACCAGATTTTTTATAATGATACAAAAGCATATTACCGGAGAATTACTCAAATTTATGATTAGAAAATGTCGATCTAAGTTTAGAATCTGTTAAAATTTCGAAATATGGTTTAAAACCAAAATAAAAGTTATTCTTGGCAAATCATTTTGAATAATGTGAATCAGCAATAATCTGTAAATCCCTCGAGTTCCAGTCATGTGTTACCTTTTTTTTATTTATTTAGTTTTTGTTGACCAGAAAAAAGATTCATCCAGTACAGCCCATGTCTTCAAATAATTTAAAATATACTGTAGTTCTTCCAACCAAGGGGGTGAGCTAAAATCCAGTGAATAACTGACACTATAGAATCAAAGAAAACGATACTGGATCTTGAAAAGTTAACTCTCCCTTATAGTCCAAATAAATGAAACAAATGTAAATGGTGTCCAAATAATTTATTCATTTATCTTCCAGGCTTAAACTCGACGTTTCGGGAATATGCTTATGAACAAGAAGAAATGAAAGTTTTTTGACTGCAAACAATGTAAGGACCAGCTTTTGCTTTTGTTGATGTTTATATTGACACTATTCAATTATTTGCAGTCATAAAAAATTGAAAATTAAGTATGTTTATTATATATTTTTTTAGACGTATGACCAGTGTCCTGATGAAGGGTTTATTCCTGAAATGTCGAGTTTAAGCCTGGAAGATATATGAATAAATTATTTGGACACCATTTACATTTGTTTCATTTATTTGGACTATATGGGAGAGTGGGCTTTTCAAGATCCAGTATCGTTTTCTTTTTTTGTTGACCAGGTAAGTGCACTAGACAAATCCTGCCTATTTTCAGGCATGACCCAGGGGAGGGGGATACAGACAAATGCCAACTGATCTTGAACCAGATTAAGCTGTTGGTGGCATTTTTAGTGAATGAGGGAAATTTGGCCAGAACACCTGGGAAATTCCCCTACTCTTTTCGATAAGCACCATGGGATCTTTAACATCCACCTGAACTACCACAAATCCAGGCAGATAGGACCTCGGTTTAACATTTCATCCAAAAGATGGCACCTCGGAAATGCAGCACCCCTCTCATGCTGCACTACAGTGTCAGTACTGGGATATTAACCCAAGTGCCAGACGTGGGAACTGAACCCACAGTCCTCTGATCTCCTAGCCTCAGAGGTGAGAGTGCTACCTACTGAGCCACTGACACTGACATATTTTCTGTATTGTGCACTTAATGTTATTCCATGGTCAACAGCACATTTTAGATTCATCAACTTATGTTTTTTTCAGCAAATAATTTTAAGTAGTATACCAGTCCCCAATTTTATACCTCAGGTTATACAAGGCTTCTTTCTCTTTTAAACACTGTTTAGCTAATGGGGGTTTAATTAGCCTTGTAATCCTAATCCAATAATTAAGTTTCCTGGTCTGTATTGCAGCGCTAATATTGGGAAGACCCAGCTCAGACCTCAGATATGCAGCAGGGCATGAGTACTCAATTCTCAATATGTTCCACAGGGCTTTATACAGAGGGAACAATTAGTTTATTCCAAATTTTTAGATTCCCAAATGCCAGCTCCATAGAGTAACTTAGCTTCAAAATTCTCTTTAATTACTTGTACTAAAGGTTTAATTGTCACACCTCCATGTTTAAGGTTAAATCTTGCTAATGCTGCTGAGGTTTTTTTTTTTTACTTTCCAATTAGCATCTCCATATGCAGGGTCAAGTGACACTTTTCTTGGAATACAATACACAACCAGATGTAGTTTGTTACCACTTCAAGCTTCTCTATACCAACATACCAACTGCCATTAGTTTTATTGCCTCCAAATATCAAAGCCTTTGTTTTATTCAAATTAATCTTCAATTTTAGCTCAGTCGACCTTTTGTAAATAAAATCCAGTTTATTCTGTATGCCCTTCTTAGTAAGTGAAATATGACAATATCATCCACATAAGTGAGTGGGGGACATGAAAGGGTCTTAATATTTTGTGACTCTGAGTTTGCTGCCTGGCAGTGCATCAGCATTTCATCTATATAAAGAGAAAAGAACAGAGGTGTGAGAATGTACCCCCTGTCTCACACCTTGGTTGATTTTTAAGGGGATTGAAAAATGCCCCTTGTATCCAAATCTAATTTTAGCCCATCTTTCAGAATAAAGATAGGCTACAATTGCAACTAAATTTTGATCAATACCCCTGTCCATTAGAACAGACCAGAGGAGTAGTTGATAAAGACAGCATATAACTTTTGCCATCTAAGTCTGACATGTTTTCTATGAGGTGTCTGAGGAAAAAACTATTATCAATGGTAGAATAACTGGCTCTAAATCCCACTTGGTTATCAGTTAAACCCCCTGTTCTATCCATGTCTATCTTTAGCCTTTCCAGCAAGACCCTAGAAAACATTTTTAGATTCTACATCTAGAAGGCTAATAGGCCTATACATGGCAGGGTCAGATACATTTCCTTTTATATGTATAGATATTATATTTGCTCCCTTACATGTGTCAGAATATCTATGTGCAATTATACATTTATTAAAAAAAAATAGTAAAAAATCTGCACCAGAGGGGTGCTGCACTTAAAAAAAACTCTGCAGGTATTCTATCTGGACCAGCAGCTTTTTGTTTTTTGAGGACGTAAATAGCTAGATAAACCTCATCCATAGTTATTGCTTGGTAAATTGCCATTGACAATGGTTACTCAAGTGAGTTATGATACTCAGAAGGATCGCTAAAAATAACAGAGAAAAATTCTAACCGTCTCTCTTCAGAGATATATGTATTAATGTCAGTTTTATATTTGTCAGTTCCTTCTGCCACCAATGTCCAGAATGTCTTGCAGTTGTTATTTTGTACCGCATCTAGCATCTGCTGCCAATGTTAAGCTTTTTTTCCTTTAATAACATTTTATATTGCCTTCTTGCATTATTTAATTTGGTCAAAGTCTGTTTACACCTAAAGTTTTTTAATGTTTTATAAAGCTTTCTAATGTAGGATTTCAGTTTTTTACATTCACTAGCAAAGCAGCTATTTCTAATACCATTATGATAAAGCTTCACTGGTCACTCCAGCGTTGATTTAATCTCTGCAAAAAGAAGGCTAATTTGTTGTAATAGATATTATAAAGTGAGCCTAATTAAATTATGGAGATCTTCTGATAAAAAGGAATCAATCAGTAATGGAATAATGTCACTATATGAATTATGCTGCCAAACAATTCTTCCAGATGACAGTATTTGTATCTATAGTATACAGAACTTCCTTACGCTTTGTTGTTTCCAAAAGAACTGGATAGTGATCACTCTTGGCTCTTATTGGAACTGTTAGGTTACTCCATTAATCCTGTGACTCTGCCCATAGGGCATAGTCCACCACTAATGGCCTCTATAGGATACATGGGTAAAATTGCCTTCCAGATCCTCCTATACATTCCATTCAAAGGCAAAAAAAGTTAAATTCCTTTAAAATTGCTATTAGGAGTTTACCAGTATTGTTTAATTTAGTGTCCTTTGATTTTCTTGGTGTTAGCATTTCACATGGGCAGGAGTAAACATCGACTTTGCAAAGTACTTTACAGAGTTTCATGGGTTTTTGCCAACTTCGCCTGGGATTCATGAAGTTACTTTGTGATGCCTGAGTGCATTGGGAAATTTTATGAAGTGCTCTTGTTGGGCAGAATCTCAGAAAGAGGCTTATGAAAATCAAGCTATGGCGGGTTATGTAATCAGCCACATCTTTAAGTGGATAGTGAAGACAACTTCTGCGGAACCTTAAAGTAGTGGTTAGGGAAGGTCTGCTACCCTTCGATTTCTTAAATTTCTTCTGAATCAGTGTGGAAAAACTGTGACATGAGAGAATCAGACTGTTATAAAATCATTATCATTTTGGCAGGAGTAGGAGAGAACGAATTGCTTTACACTTAAAAATATTGTTCTGCTTTATTTTTTTCTGTTTTAAACATACTTTTGTTTGCTGTTCTTACTTTTTCCTTCAGCTGAATCTTTCTCTTCTGGTCATTCTCCACTAGCTGTTTACCTATTCTTAATTGGTTTTCTTTTAAAAATGCATTTTTAAGTTTACTGGGTTATTCAAGATGTAAGAAGGCATTTGCCCATTGGGAATGTCTCCTGGATTATTCGTTGTTAGTATTCCACCCCAGGTAGTGATCTAGTCTAGCCCTGAAGATCTCAAAACTACTAGCATCTATAACTTCTGCTGGCAGCTTATTCCAAGCTTTTGCCATGCTAATTGTAAAGTAGTGATCCCTTTTCTTGATATTTGTTTTTGGTCCTATTAACTGTTTGTGATGACTTCTGAGGTTAAGTTTCTATTTTTTTTTTTTTTTTCGTAGATTCTTTTTATGCCCTCTTCTTGCTGGTCCTATAGGACTCTCTATAGCTAGGGCACAGGGACCAGAACTTCTTCCCACTCAGTCTAAGACCCTCACTACCCAAACCTCAATCTCAGGATGCTCCTCGTGCCTCGCCCGACTTAGCCAATCTCCCCGACTCTGAGACCCGCGAGGTGGGGCTGCCAACTGCTCCAGTGCTCTATCTAAAATCTAGTGGATAGCCAAATTGAGGTAAAGAGCCAGAGGTCAGATGGGGTGGATCCGGCAGTGGGCATGGGGTGCCATTCACAGGTCCTGCCTTCATCTTCCCGGGTGCCAGGGCCACTTTCCTGGTTTTCCAAAGCCCTGGAAAAGGACATGCAATGGGCCAGCATGTCAGGTCACATGCTTCTGCATGATCTATGTAGGCCTCTGCCTCCTCCGAACCCTACTGAAGTGGCCCATCTGTGAGGGCACCCAGTCACCAATAGGTGCCATTGTAGTGCCGAGAACCAGAGGAACCTTCCCTGGGAGAAGAGATCTTTCTGACAGCAGTTTAGTCCTGCATCCTCCCTCCCACTGCTGACCCCTGACAGCCTAAGCTTGTTTCCAAACTCAAGTCACTGGCATGGTGCGAGGTGTGGTGTCTAGCACCTCAACCTTCAGCACCACCAGGCCAATGTTAGATTTCTTAATAGCAAATTGAAGGCCATCTTGTGTGATCAGATCATGGGACTGTAAGATTTTATATAACATTAAAAGTTCTCCCAGCTGTCTTCTATCTTTACGCCTCACCAGACCCGTGCTTTGAAGTCTTATGGGGTATGTTTGATTGCTCAGTTTTGGGATTGATTTCATTGTCCTTCACTGAACTCTGTCCAACATATTTATATCTTGCTTAGTGTGGGGGTTCCAAAAGGGAGATGCAAAATAAAGATGGGGTCAAATGTACGATCTATACAAAGGCATAGTAAAGGACTCACTTTTATTAACAATTGCTTGTTTCATGATATTTAGCATTCTATTTGCAGTGTAAGTTATCCTTCTACAATGGTCAGTCAAAGTCATTTTTTTGTTAATATTTATAAATATACAGTAGTCTTAACAGTGGTTATTTTTTTCCATGTGTAAAACTATTCATTTATCTTGGTTTAGTCTCATTTTGTTGTTGTTAGATCATTGTTTGATAGATTTTAAATCTTAAACCAGGGACAGGTGTTTAAAGAATCTACTTCTCCACCTAGTTTCATGCCATCTGCAAATTTTATCAGTATATTGGTGATATCTTTATTTATGACATTTAGACACAAGTTAAACAGGATCGGTCCAAGCACCAAACCTTGCAGCACACCACTAGTCACTGTACCAAGATCAGAAAGGTGCCTCCTCCATTCCTACCCTCTGTGTCTGTTCCATCAGCCAATTGTTTGTCCATCGTATCAAATCATGACTGAGACCTAAGTTTATGAGTTTTATGATCAATTCATAGTGAGGCACAGTGTCAAAAGCCTTTCCAAAATCCAGAAAGATAACATTCACTGGTATATTAAAGTCCAAATTGTTACTGTCATTGGTACAAAATGTTACAAGAATAGTGGTGCAAGAACATCCAGTGGCGAATCTGTGTTGGAATTTGTCAAAGATTCCCTTATCCAGTAACTCTACATTGATTCCATTTTTAACTAACATTTCCATTACTTTACTTCAGGTAGCAGTTAAATGTATAGGTCAATAGTGTCCACTTGGCTCTTATTTCCCTTCTTGTATATTGAGACCATGACAGAGGTACTGTAATCAGCTGGGACTTCCCCACTATCTTTGATTTGTTAAATAAAATCACCAGCGGAGTTGCTAAGACTGACAATGTTTCCATTATGAACTTCATATTGATGTTATCAGGGCCCAGAGATGCATTTGTCTTCAATTTGTTGACAGTAGCTGTCACTTACTCAATTGTGAATGTGGTATTAGAGGTCACAGTGAGTTTTAGAGTGGCAGTGGGAATGCTAGTGTGTCACCATCTGGTACTGGCAATCTGGGCCAGTGGGTACAACTGTATCATACACTGACAGTTGTTGGAGGAGTGAGGGAGGGGAATGGTGCAGGAGAGAGTGGTAGTGATGGTAGGGCAGCTGGCAGACAACGTGCCCCCCATCACAGGAGAAGCAGCTGAAATAGTAGGTAGGGCCTCCTGTTGTCCTTCAGACTCCTGCCTCACCAGCACAGACAGCACCACCAGAAGGCAGTGAGGATGATGATGCCTCTGTGCCGCATCCCACCACTGTCTGTAGCTGATGAAGTCCTCAGTATTTAACTCTTTTAAGTTGAACCCAGCTGATGTAATTGTGAACCACATGCACACTGTGGATTGACAGTGTAAGCAGGGGGAAAGGGTCAGCCATGTAGGAATGGATGGCCAACATAGAAACATAGAATTTGACAGAAGATAAGGACCGCTTTACCCACCTAGTCCGACCATTTTTCTACCTAAGAGATAAGCTGCAGATCCTAGTTAACCAACAGCTTACTTCCTCCTACCCCCCACTAGGACTGCCTTATGTCTGTCCCATGCATTCTTGAATTCCCCCACTTTTCTTGACTCCACGTCCTCCTCAGGGAGGCTGTTCCATGCATTCACAACAACATAATCAGCTAAAGGTCCACCACAGTTTCCAGTGGGAGGTACATTGTCAGACTTCAGCTGCATGACATGCAGCCAGTGGTGTTGGTGGTGGAGGTCCTCCTCCAGCTCATCCTAAGAAAGAAGTCTGGTTGTGTAAAGGTGGGAAGTACATCCTAAAGTCTGCCCATTAGAAGGAGAGTGATGGGAACACAGGCTGAAGCTGTACCATGGGTACAGTGGGTGGTACAGGCTAGAGTGCAGGTGGGGTGAGTGCTGTGCCATCATTCACCGGTGGCGGCACAAGGAGTGCTACTGACACCATTGAAGATCTTAGACATCAAATGACAACCATGGAGTTGAAAATGGACATGTTTCTGGACTACCAGCATAAGCTCTTGGCCGGTTTGTCAGCACTAGATGCCTACCACCATGACCCTTAGGTAGCTATCTGCCACACTTAGGCTGTCACCATACTTGTCTCATTCTAGCAATCAACTTAAGTTTTCCCCCCTGTGGAAAAAAGGTTTCTGCATCCCATCCTTGTTTCAGGAGCTAACTTTCAGTATAGGAATTTCTGGAATCATTTTCAGTCATCCTTTATGCTAGGGACTCTGTGACATGCTATCAACCATATCCTAGCCTGTCACTGAAGCACCTTTATCTGGGGTGCAAATAACTTTCAAAGTAGGACTTTTTGTGACCATTTTTGGTCATCCTCTGTGTGAGGAACTATGGCATGCTGCCGACTGCATCCTGGTTTGTCTTGAAGTTTCCACCCACTGTGGCAACATAGAAACATCTAATTTGATGACAGATAGGGACTGCTTGGCCCACCTAGTCTGCCCATTTCCCTACCTAAAGGATTAGCTGCAGATCCTAATTAACCAACAGCCTACTTCCTCCTATCCCCCACTGGAATTGCCTTATGTCTGTCCCATGCATTCTTGAATTCCCCCACTGTTTTTGACACCACACCCTCTTCAGAAAGGCTGTTTCATGTATCCACAACCCTCTCCATGAAAAAATATTTCCTCACATTACCTCTGAGCCATCCCCCCATCTTCAAATTGTGACCCCTTGTTCTTGCACATCTCTTTTTCTGAAAGATGTTACCCTCTTGGACTTTGTTAATTCACTTGAGGTACTTGAAGGTTTCTAACATGTCCCCCCTCTCCCTGGTTTCCTTGAGGGTATACATATAAAGCTCCTTTAGTCTCTCTTCGTATGTTTTCTGGTGCAGACCTTGCACAATTTTAGTTGCCCTCCTCTGGACTGCCTCCATCCTGTCCATGTCCTTGTGGAGATGGGGTCTCCAGAACTGCATGCAGTACTCCAGATGGGCTCTCACCAACTGTCTGTACAGAGGGATAACAACTTCCTGTTTTCTACTGGTGATGCTTTTCCCTATGCATGCAAATATCCCCCAACCCTCCTTACTGTCTTCTCATATTGCTTGCCCACCTTTAGGTCATCTGATATGACTACCCTCCCCCTGATCCCTTTCCATTTTTGTTGTTGTTAGCATCTCACTTCCCCATTGTGTACTCTTCCCCTGGGTTTTTGTTTCCCAGGTTTCCCAGGTGAATTACTTTTCACTTCTTTGCATTGAATCTAAGCTGAAATACTTTTGACCATTCCTCCAACCTTACTAAGTCCCTTCTCATCCTTTCCACCCCACCTTGTGCATCAGCCCTGTCGCAGATCTTTGTTTCATCTGCAAAGAGACCTACTTTTCCTTCCAGTCCCTCCATAATGTCACTTATAAAGACAATAAAGAGGACCGGTCCCAGTACTGAACCTTGCAGTACCCTGCTAGTAACCCCCTTTCTTTAGAGTGAACTCTGTCTGCTATTATCCCTCTGCGTCCTGTTGTCCAGCCAATTTTTTACCCAGGCTACCACCTTGGGACCCACTCCAAGGCTGGCTAACTTGTATATTAATCTTTCGTGTGGGACTGTTTCCCGCTGTGAATCCATGCTGCCTTGGGTCCTGTGCCCCACTGGCCTCTAGATACTCAACAGTTCTTTCCTTCAGAAGTGATTCCATCATTTTCACTACCAAGGAGGTCAAACTAACAGGTCTGTAGTTTCCTGCCTCTGCCTTTTTTGTGAAGTGGAATCACATCTGCCCTCCTCCAGTCCTCATGTACCACTCCATCCTCTCATGATTTGTCAAAGAGGATAGTAAGTGGTGTTAGTAGTTCTACCTTAGTTCTTTTAAAATTCTTGGGTGAATCCCATCAGGCCCAACTGCTTTGTCCACCTTCCGTTTTTTTTCCTTCTGTGAATGGACTGGTATCAATCCCCCTATCCAGAGTGTTTCTATTGTTTGGTTTAGGTACCTCCCCCTCCTCTTCATTTGTGAATACTGAACAGAAGTACAGCTGTCATTTTACATATCTTGCCCGAAATGTGTTTTCATACATCTGGTGCAGGATAGCAGGGTCACTGTGTGAAATCACTTTTTGGGACAGTTTGGGGAAATGTTGGTGACACAGTTCAGGAGCAGAGATCCTAAAATGCCTATGTTGAAAATTTGGTGCTGAAAGTCCATAAATTGACTGTGTTGCAAGCGTATGTTGCGCACTTTCCATGCACCCTTGTAACTTCACCAATATACAATATTTCCATGCCAAATTTTCAACACTGGCATTTTTTCACACCTCTTTATGAACAGTACAGCTGTCATGTTTCACATCCTGCCCAAAATGTGTTTCCACACCTGCATCGCACAATGGCGTGGTCGCTGTGGGAAATCAACTTTTGGGGCAGATTAATAAAATCACACCACCATTGATCATAGAGGGAGGCCCCAAAATGCCTGTTTTACAAATGTGGCTACCAAACTCCCAAAAATAATTGGGTTACGGATGTGTGTTGAGCAGTTTGTAAGCATGCTCATTGCTTCACCAATATTTCATATTGTCACTCCAGATTTTCAACTTTGCCATTTATTTATGCCTCCTCATAAACAATACAGTTGTCATTCTCCACATCCCGCCCAAAAATGTGTTTTTGTCCCTCTGTCACCAAATGGCACAGCCACTGTGCAAAACCACCTTTCAGCTAACAAAGTGATTGTGCTGCTTTTCATGAGGTGGCCTGACAAGCAGCCCATGTTGAAAATGTGGAGTGAAACTACCACCATGTGCCTACAATGTTAGGGTTTCCAACTGTAGCACCCCACCTGGTACAGACTGACAGGCATCAGGGGTGTGACTGGGATCATTGGATGTAATGCTCATGCCATTCCACCCCCCCGTCCCCACCCTGTAGCCACTGATAGGTATCGTGGTGTGCCTTGCACTGTTTAGCCACAAAGTTCACACCACGCACCTATACTGCACCCATGTCAGTGTATTTCCTTAGGTTATGGGGTAAGTATAATGCCCAAAGACCCCAAAGCACACCCCAATACTTGTCAGTGTCTACAGGGTAGGGTGAGGTACAATGGCATGAGCGTTACAGCTGATGACCCAAAGGCATACCCCAATGCCTGTCACTCTCTACAAGGTGGAGGTGGGGTTGGCATCATTTCAATACTTCACTGCCATTCCTATTATGCTTCTCTAGCTCCGGCACTGCCAATGCCAGTGTGACAACATTCAGCATTGACAAATGCTTGTTTAATGATGTGGTAACATCACTCTGATGCATTTCACCACCAACCACTTCAGTCTGTATCATTTGCTAGGAATTTAGTGTAGGTAATTTGAAAACTCTAATACTCCATTATATAAAACATGAATACCCCATTATATAAAGTATACGTTCAGATAGCTCTTCCGTTGTAAATGTGGTTGCTGGCATTTCACAAATGGCAATGCAGTTGCTGGTGTTTCACCAATGGCAATGAGGCAGCTGTCTGTCAGCTATTACAAAAGGGCAAGCAGTGGGTCTCTTCCACATGTAGGTTACTGGATCTTCATTTTGCTGCAACTGTTGAAATAAACAATAATTTAAGAGACACAACAAAACTAGTTTACCAGCAATTGGTGTAACAGTTGAAAGTTATGAATATCAGCTCATGCAGTCAGTCAATAATTAGCACAGGACATTACATGACAATTAACATTTAAAGGGCAATGCCCAACTGTAAATGGGCCACATCTCAGTGCAAGGCATGGCTAAATTAGCATTTTCACAAACTACACAATTTTTTTTAACTTATTGATATTCTTGTTATGTAGATTTTATCTCTGGTGCATCCTGCCCCCTCTCCCATTGGCATTTTGGAAAAAGAACCCGTAGTGGAATGCCCACAACTTCCACAGCTGTCCTAAGTCCGATGTCAGGGTGGAGAGCAGCAGTGGGAGAGTGTATAGGCATTGTTTACAGACACGGCTATTAACTTTGGTTTGCTATCTACATGCCCAAGTGGTTAAACTGAGGTCTCATCTGCCTGGATTGGTGGTAGTTCAGGTGGATGTTAAAGATCCCATGGCACTTATTGAAAAGAGTAGGGGAATTTCTCGGGTGTCCTGACCAAATTTCCCACATTCACTAAAAATACTACCAACAGCTTAATCTGGTTCAAGGTCAGTTGGCATTCATTTGTATCCCCCTTCCCCAGGTTGTGCCTGAAAATAGGCAGGATTTGTCTAGTGCACTTACCCGGTCAACAAAAACTAAATAAATAAATAAATATAGAAACCAGATATAGACTCTATAACACTGATGGAGTTATCACAAAGTTGTACTGAATACTGGTATTCTAGATGGACCTTGAGACCGACAGATAGTCACAGGAGCCATATGGTGCCACTTCAAGAGTGGGGACAGGGAACGGGTGGGATGCAAGAAACCCAATAAGATGTGGCCTCTTCAATCAGTAACAGGAGTCTTGGCTTTATGTTGTCACTTGTATGCAGTTTATCTGCAGTTTGACCCAGTTACCACCTCCCAACACCTTACCTGCTAATTAAACATTACTGCTCAGAGCAGGTCTCAGCCCAGGAGTGGCTTATATCACTGTGAGTTGCCCGTATCAGCCCAGCAGGGCCTTTAATATTTTTAATAGACTCACTGAGTGGGTCTCAGTCAGATACCTTTTTTCCGGGGGAGGAATGGGACAATTTTCACTTGTGAGGTGGTTCAGCCCAGGATGGGCTTTCCTTGATTTTAAAGTGTGGTCTGAGAAGGGAGAAGATGGAGCTTCATTAATCTCACCCGGCTCCATGTTCCATTTTCTCCCTTTCCCTCACCATGGTGGTATTTAGGCACATGCATGTGGATCCATGCATGCACCATGGAACGGCGACATTACCGTTTAACTCACTCACAACCTGCACAATAATCAGACCTCCACCTGGCTCCATTTTCTGTTTTCTCCCATTCTCTCACCATGGCAGCATGTGCATGTGGAGGCAAGCATGCACCACGTAACCACAAGCCCTCTCTTTAACTTGCCTGCAACCTGCACTGTCATCAGGCCCCACCTGGTGGCAGTCAGAGACAGCAATGGCTGCCCCCACCTCCTTGGGAGTGAAGAGCAGTCTCTGCTACACAATCTGCCCCCCACCACTGATTGACCCCTAGTGATCTGTGTCTACTCCTGAACCTTGGTTTGGCAATATGTTGGGTGGTGGAGCCAACATCAAGCCACTGGGTGGATAGGTAGTTTTATGTTCTGCCTGAAGCTATGCTTAGGAATGAGCATTCATGGGATAGTGATAAGGGGAACAGCAGTAGTTCATTCAAAGCACTGTACTGTGATGGAGTGCCTCTTAAGAGCTGTTTTTTTGCAGCATGTCTGCAAAAAGATAAGAAATTAAACCTGGTTTCTTGTGAGACCAAATACAGAACCAAAAACCATGGTGCTGGAGCAAAGATGTGCAGGGAAACTGCAGCATTTGTGCTCGGCATGGTAATTCTTTTATGTCCAACCTAGAAGCTATGCTCCATAGCGAACAAAAGCAGAAGGGAAGCAGCTACAGTTTGTGCAGTGCACTATGTGGGGGAGGTAGATATCCTCCTAGAACCTGTACTTTTTCAGCGTGTCTGCAAAAATGGCTAATGATTACAGGGAGAGCACAAAGGGGGTACTTAATTATTAAGATAGTGAGCAAGCAAAGTAAGAGGGGTCAGAGTCTGCAAACCAAAAGAATGTGGGGTGCTGAATGGAGTGTGAGTCTACAAAGGAATAGATAAGAACCTACAATATGCAGACCAGGGAGCTGGTAAAGGTGGACTGGGGCCTTCAATAAGAGTCTACTAAAGGGAGTAGGGCCTCACACCAGTGTCTATTTGAATTGTTAATCATGTTTAAGTTTAAGTAACACCAAAGTCATAATTGTGTGTGCTACCTCATGAACAGAACAGTTCTATTTTTCAATGCCAGCAGTGTACTATCTGCAAATACTGCCAACTCTTGTAAACCTGTACAGTTGGGAGGATCACTGAAGAAATGGGTGAGAGGCAAGGCTGACATGGAACCTGAACAGCAAATGAGGTCAGTGTTTTATTGGGGGCCTATCTGCTGTACTGTTATTTTTTTCTGTTGGAGCATCATAAACTCTATGAGGGGTGATAAGTGCACTATGTAATGCTGTATCCATCTGGAGTATGCTGTTTTCCAGCCTCTGGTGAGGGTTGGCCAGGGGTCACCGACTCCTAGGGATCTGCAAAAATATTAAGAAACAAAGTCTGTAAAGGAGGGAGGGAGCTTGCAAAGTAAAAGAGGTGCAGTCTGCAAAAGGAGGGGGCCAGAGCAAGCAAATATAGATAGATGGGGAGATCGGATAGCAGGACAGAGTGTCAGAACTCTACATTTGGCCAGAAGCCAGCAGCAGATGGAGATTGGAGAGGGATTAGGAATTGCAACCAGTATGTGCAGATTCTGGGCACCAGCAAGGGCCAAGACATTTGGATACAGTATTACTACAGTCAAACTAACAGGTTTGTAGTTTCCTGCCTCTGCCATGCTCCCACTTTTGTGAAGGGAATCACACCTGCTCACCAGTCCTCAGGTACCACACCATCTTCCCATGATTTGTTAAAAGGGTAGTCAGTGGTGTCACTAGTTCTCCCCTTAGTTCTTTTAGAATTCTGGGATAAATCCCATCAGGCCCAATTGCTTTGTCCATTTTCAGTTTTAGGGAGTTCTTTCAGGACCCTTTCTTCTGTGAATGGACTAGTATCGACCCCCCTCTCCAGATTGCTTCTATTGTTTGGTTTAGGTACCTCCCCCTCTTCTTTTATTGTGAGTACTGAGCAAAAGCATTAATTCATTATCTCTGCCTTTTCACTGTCACCATCTGCCCACCTCCCTTCCCATTTATTTAGCCTCACTATCCCTCCCTTGGTCTTTCTTCGTTCCCTAATGAACCTAGAAAAGGTTTTATCTGGCCAATGCAAAATCATGTACACAAATGCCCACAGTCTGGGAAATAAGATCCTAGACCTGCGGGCAACAATTACAGGGTTCACCAGAAACCACACTTGGGAGACTTCAGTACCTGGCAATGTACTGTTCAGAAGAGACCGGGGTGCAAAAAGGGAGGGGGGTCCCTTTATGTCAATGAAAATATCAAAGCTACAGAAATTCAGAATACACATAAGGAGCCAGAAGAACTTTGGGTCACCCTGGAAACAGGAAATGGGACAGCCATACGAACTGGGGTTGTCTACAGGCCTCCGGACCAGAGGGAGGACATAGACACATTACTGTTAGAAGATATACAAAACATGACAGCTAAAGGGGAGGTTCTGATAATGGGATACTTCAATGTGCCAGATACAGATTGGTCAATACCAGCAGGAACATCTGCCAGAACTAGACACAGTGTATTCCCTGCAGGTGGCGGGCCTAAAACAACTGGTACAACAATCCACAAGAGACGGGGCTATCCTAGATCTAGTACTGGCTAATGGGGGAAGGATCACAGATCTCCAGGTGGAAGGTCATCTAGGTGCCAGTGACCATCACATGGTATGGAAAATTTGGCCACTAGAACAAAATCATCCCATTCCAACACCAAAGTATAGGACTTCAGAAGAGCTGACTTTGATAAGCTGGCCAACAGAGTTAAGCTAGCACTGGCAAGAAGAAATACAGGTGAGTGGGTACAGGCAAAGCAGGCATGCATTAAGGATGCAATACTTAAAGCAACATCCCATTGTGTTAGAGAGAAAAGCAAGAGTAAAAGAAGGAGGAAACCAATTTTGTTCTCAAAAACAGCAGCAGAAAAGGTCAGAGCCAAAAGGCTGGTTTTCAGGAAATATAAGGGAACGCAGCGGGATGAAGACAGGGAGGCATACCAAACTTCCCTAAGGGCAGCAGGGAAGGCAGTAAAGGCAGGCAAAGGCCCAAACCGAGGAAACACTAGCACAGACAGTAACTGAGGGTAACAAGACTTTCTATAGATACATTAGTGAAAAGAAAAAGTCCAGAGGGGGTATTGCTAAGATCAAAGGAGATAAGGGGGAGTGTGTGGAGGAGGACCAAGGGAAAGCATCTATCCTAAATAGATACTTCTGCTCAGTATTTACTGAGGAAAGGGGGAAAAAGGCATGGCCCACAGCTCAGCACCATGGACACGGGGGGGAGGGAGGGAGGTGTGCACTAGTCTCTTCACAAAAGAAAGGGTCCTACAAAAGCTATCTAAGCTCAGGGTGGACAAGGCAATGGGACCTGATGGCATGGTTCTGGGTGGTGAATGCACTGGCCTGAGAGTGCCCGCCATCAGGGTGCCAGGGAATTCACTATGAATTCCTGTTCTATTTCAGGGGACTGCACCCCCATGCCCCCCCAACTAAAGATTCCAACTCCAGGGGGCAGACCTTGGGGAAGGGGTGGCAAATCCTGGAAATTGGCACCCTAATATCAGGCACACACGGTCCGGCTCACAGAGTGCCGGCAGTGTGATGGCATACATCCCAGGGTACTAAAGAAGCTATGGGTGGAACTAGCAGAGCCATTATCAGAACTGTTTAGTGAGTCTCTGAGCACAGGACACGTCCCAGAAGACTGGAGAAGGGCTCATGTGATCCTTCTCCACAAGAGTGGTAGCCGGGAGGAGGGAGGGAACTACAGACCAGTCAGTTTTTCCTCAGTAGTGGGCATGATTATGGAGGTACTCCTTAAGGAAAGGATAGTGCAACAACTGGAATCCATAGGAGCACAGGATCCAAGACAGCATGGGTTTACAACAGGAAGGTCCTGTCAAACTATTCTCATAGATTTCTTTTACTGGGTAACCAGAATGGTGGACCAAAGGGGTGCAGTTGATGTCACCTACCTTGACTTCAGCAAAGTTTTAGTTACTCTTCCACATAGAAGATTGATTAATAAGCTGGGTAGGCTTAGGTGGGATAGAAGTTGGTCAACTGGGTAGAAAACTAGTTGGCAAGCAGAAAACAGAGAGTGGTGGTAAACAGTATGCATTCAGAAGAGATGCAAGTCACAAGTGGGGTACCTCAGGGATCAGTCCTGGGGCCAGTCCTCTTCAATATCTTCATCAGTGACATTGCAGATGGACTGGAGGTCAAGGTTTGTCTGTTTGCAGATGACACCAAGATCTGCAACAGAGTAGATGATCCAGATGGGGTGGGCAGAATGAGAAGAGATCTGGATAAACTGGCAAAATGGTCAGAGAGTGGCAACTGGGGTTTAACGCAAAGAAGTGCAAGATTATGCACATAAGGAAGAGAAACCCTGAAGCCACCTATAGGATGGGAGAGAAGTTGCTGACAATCACAAGGGGAAGAAAGAGACTTGGGCATCATCATCACAGATGACCTGAAATCATCCAAGCAGATCACTATAGTAGTAGGTAACGCTAGAGGGATATTGTGGTGTATTAGTAGGGGTATCGCTAGTCCTAAGAGGGAGGTAATAATCCCTCTTTACAAGACATTGGGTAGGCCCCATCTGGAGTACTGGTGCAGTACTGGAGGATGCACCTGCACAAGGATATTAACAAAATGGAGGCAGTCCCAGAGAAGGGCAACCAAAATGGTGCAGGGACTGCATCAGAAAACATATGAGGACAGATTAACGGAGCTCAATATGTATACCCTACAGCAAAGGAGGGAGAGATGTGATATGATCGAAACATTCAAACAGCTTAAGGGCATTAACAAGATGAAAGAATCTAACATGTTTCAATATAAGAAAAATAGCAGGACAAGAGGACACCGCATGAGATTAGAGGGAGGCCGATTAAGGGGTAATGTGAGGAAGTTCTTTTTCACAGAAAGGGTGGTGGATGCATGGAATTGCCTACCTCAGGAAGTGGTGGATATGAATACAGTACAGGGCTTCAAATAGGCATGGGATAGGCATAAGGAAGCAATACAGACGAGTATGAATAGATAGGCCATTGACAAGAGTACAGGCCTATGGCACATTCATAAGGTAGATAAAATGGGCAGACTGGATGGCCTTGCGGTTCTTATCTGCTGTCAACTTCTATGCTTCTCTGTTTATCCCCCCTTCTTAACTGAGGTGGCTACGTTTTCCTCTGTTTGGGCCTTTGCTATTCTGACTGCCTTTCCTGCTTCCTTCAGCTTTAACTGATATAGTTCCCTGTCCTGCTCCATCTGTGATTCCTTATGCTTCCTGAATGTCGTCTTTCTCCCTAACCTTCCCCGCCATCTCTTTTGTGAACCATTGTGTTTTTTTCCCTTTGTTTTGATTTGTTTATTTGCTTCACACAAAGGTTTGTTGCCTCTGTGATGGCAGTTCTGATTTTCCCCAATTGTTCCTCCACCTCTCCTTCCTGCCCATTTGCTAGTGCATTCCTTAGGCACTCTCCCATTTTGCCAAAGTCAGCCCTCCCAAAGTCCAGTATCCTCACTTTTGTATGGCTTGACTCTACAGATGTGCTTATCGTGAACCACACTGTTTGGTGGTCGCTTGTTCCCAGATGGCTACGCACTCCTAAATCAGAGATCCTCTCATCATCCCCATTTGAGAGCACCAGGGTTAAGACTGCTCCTTCCCAAGTGGGTTCCAACACTAGCTGTCAGAGGCATGCCCCCTAAAGGACATCAAGAAGGATCCTTCTCTTGGATGTGGCTGCAGCAAATGTGCTCTAGTTAACATCTGGCATATTCAGGTCCCACATCGACAATATCTCCCCTTTTTCTGCCATTCTAAGGATGCCTTCCATCATTCCCTCCCCAAGATGTGGGTCTGTAAACCATCTCCATGCAAACTGTGGTGACATTTTCTGTCTCCAAGATGACCCATGGGTCATCCTCTCTTCCCTGTTTACTCCTTAGTTTCATTGCTTTGATCCCTTCCCTTATGTAGAGAGCTACTCTTCCTCCTCTTTTACCCTCCCTATCCCTCCTGTAGATTGTGTACCCTAGTATGTTGACATCCCAAGTCGTGGTTCTCAGTGTATCATGTTTCTGTGACTGCCATGATAGACAGGCATCCCTCTCTTCCATCAAGGCCACTAGTTCAAGGAGCTTGATACCCAGACTATGGGCATTGTCCTCCATTTTTTGATGACCTTACCCCTTTTAGCCCCATCCCTGTCCTTACTGCCTTTATCTTTTTCCCCATTTACCCCCGTCCTTCTCCCTATGGACTTCTCTACCTTGGTGTTTGCCTCGCTAACTACCATGTTTTGTTGGGGCGGGTAGGATATCCCTGCTCCTTTTCAGTGCCTCCCCCCTTGGCTTGTTTCATTGTTTGACAATGAAGCATTTAAACCTATCACCTGGGATCCTGGGTCCCCTCCCAGAGAGATGCAGACCATCGCACCAGTATAGGCATGAATCCTCCATGTGGATCCACATTCCCTAATGAAGTCAAAACCCTGAGCTCTGCACCAGTTTTTCAACCATTCATTGAATCCCATGGTGCAGAGCACCCTAGCTTCACCCATGCTATAGACAGGCTGCACCTCCGAGCATGTACAAGAACAAGGGGGAATGGTACGAAATTGGAAGGTGGGAAAATGTAAGGAAGTTTTCTTCACAAAGATGGTGGTGGACACATGGTATAAACTGCCACAGGAGGCGGTGGGTAGAGCACAGTAGAGGGGCTTAAACATGCATGGGACAGGACAGATGTAAGGGAACCTTAGAGGTGGGAAGGAAGGGGTGAAAAGTCATTGACCAGGCCAGGTGAGAAGCCACAAACTAAGTGTAAGGCTTTTGGGCAGACTGGATGGGCCTGGCAGTCCTTATCTGCCAACAATTTCTATATTTCTATGTTTCAGACACCCACAGGTGAACATCCTCCTGCCAGTAGGGTGGGATTGTTGCAGTTCTATATTGTTAAGTAGAATATGTTTGCCAACAAACTATGCAGAGGATAGGACCTCTCTTAAACTCCATTTACTCGACAGGCTCTGCACCACATTCATTAGTGGAGAGCAACTAAAGCATTACCTCTTTTGTCATGCAGAGGCTACCTGCACTGCATCCAAAGCGAAAGTTCATTGAAACAGCACTCCCCATTTTTCTGGGTTTGCTGTTTCAGTGTATCATTCTGCGCTGCATCCAGTGGCAGTGTAATTACCTGGGATCAGACCTTAATGCTTTCCCAGGGTGCACATGATAATACCCCTCCTGAGGCTGGTGCATGTCATCTTCAACCTGAGATCAACTAATGGGAGGGCTTCAAGATTGAGGTTCGATGGGCAGAGCATCAAAGTCACTCCCCCATCGAGCTTAAAAGGTCTCAACATCCTGGGCCTCGCCAGGAGTCTTTTTTGTTTCGGCCGGAGGCACCGCTCCTCCTCCTCCCCGCTCTGCTGCTTCCAGCCTGTTCTCGTTCATTCGGTCACCTCCAGCTGTATATTTGCTCCCCCCTCACTCGTTCCCTCAGTGGTGTTTACCTCTCAGCCCCTCCTGGGCTCCTGGTTCACCTACTCGCTTCCTTACTCCTGCCCTCTTTTTTCTCCCTCTCCCCTACTTGTCACTCCTTACTGGTGCTTTGGGCATTCTTCTCCTGCCCACCTCATCATCCATCCCTCCTCCTTCGCAGTCCCACTCTTACTCCTCCTCACTCTTTGCAGGCTGCTGCTTTTCTATTGGTGCTTTTGAGAACTCATTTCTCCCTGCTCGCTCCCCCCACCCACTCCTACTGAGCTGCTCCTCTTCCGATGCTGCCTTCACTTCTGCCATTCACCTTCCCGCAGCGTGTGCATCACCAGCGGGGGAAGGGAGCGGCTGGCCATCTATGGTTCTCCACCTTGTCTTTGGTCTCTGTCTGATGATCTCAGCTCCTCATATTGCTCCTGCTCCTCCCTGCCATATCATGCCTCCCTGCCATACCACTGCTGACCTCGCTGCTATGTCCGTGATTATCCGGGGATGGAGAGTTGCTCTTCACTGCTGTTTTACTCAGTCCTCTCTTCTTTCCGGTCATGAGGTAACTTTCACAATGGTACAGGCTAGTTTTTTCAGTCAGTTAGCTCCTGGCTGCAGTGGACCTGCATCAGAGATGGTGCAGTTTGTTCTACTGCAAGGTGTTTCATGAGTTGGTAGCACCACCAGCAGCAGACATGTCATGTTTGTCATTTGTACACTAAGTAACTTCTTCTTACTTTATGCATTGGCAGTGTTTTTTGTTCTATGGTGGTGCTGGCTCTTGATCCTGTTGCTCCTGTCTTGTCCTTCCCTCGCCATTTCCCAGAGTCCCCACCATTTCTGTGCTTTCTGGTGTGTTTCTGTGCTTTTTGGTGCTTCTGTGCTTTATGGTGCCATCCTGGATCTCAGCAATGCACCCTCATGCCTTTCCTTTTTGCTCTCCAACCTGTAGGTTTGCCCATTCTTTGGATGTTTAGCATCCACCTTGTTAGTTTTCTGGTTGTTTTGCTCTTCTCTCCTGCCTGTCCTTCCCCACCTGCCATGTCTCTATTCCTCGTTCGTTGTGCAGCTTTGGCTTCCTTTGGTCTTTCCCTCCATTCTGCTCCTTGCATATCTCATATCCGTCCTGCTCTCGATATTTCTATTTTAGCTTACCTATCCTTACTCATCTGCCCACCTCATCTATTCACAGCCCTCATGCCACCTGTATCAGTTTCCGGATTCCATCCATTATCAGCCATCACAGATTCATTGCATAATCTGGAATGCCTCATCAGCCTCTGTGTCTGCTCACCGATACCTTGCCTAGACCTGCTCCTCCACTCCAATCGCTCAGTCAGTCTGTTTTGGCATGGTTCACTGCCATGTCCATGCTAATCCCTTGATCCGTCTGGCCTGCTATAGATATTTCTTTGGGCATACCTGTCAGGGATCATATGCCACCTAATCTGACTCGCCCTACTGCAGTTTTCATCCCATACCAGCTGGGTCCTATGCTACCCTATTGACCTCCCTACCATCTGTTGTCCTTTCATACCTCGCTTTCCAGTACCTGCCTTCATGGCGTCAGTTCACCATCATCCCTCATCCGTTCCTCTGTTGCCTTCCTCAGCCTAGCGTCTATTCTCATCCTGGTCATCATGGATTCTTTCCACTTATGGCTTCCCTTCTCATCGTACATCATCTGATTTGGCTCCTCTCGATAGCCCGTCCTTAACTCATACCCTCATAAGGGGCAGGAAATTTCAAACCTCCCCCCACAAAACATGACGGGTAGTAAGTTAAACACTGAGGTACAGTGCTCAGCAGAGGGCAGGACAGGGGTAAATGGAAAAATAGACAAGGGCAAAAAGAGCAGGCATGGGGGAAAAAAGGATAAAGCCAACATTAAATGGAGGGCAATGAGTACTAATGCCCGTAGTCTGGGAAACAAGCTTCCTGAGCTAGTAGCCTTGATGGAAGATGAACACTTGGATATTGTGGCAGTCACAGAAACATGGTACACGGGGAACCATGACTAGGATGTCAACATACCAGGGTACACAGTCTACAGAAGGGACAGGGAGGGGAGAAAAGGAGGTGGAGTAGCTCTATACGTAAGGGAAGGGATCAAAGCTACAGAACTAAAAAGTAAAGGCGAAGGACAAGAGGCACTCTGGGTCACCTTGGAGACAGGGAATGGCATCACAATCCGCACAGGGGTTGTATACAGACCCCCATCTCAAGGGGAGGAAATGGACAAGAAAATGATAGAGGACATTCTCAAAATGGCTGAAAAAGGGGAGATACTGTTAATGGGGACCTGAATATGCCAGATGTTAACTGGATGACATGTACTGCAGCCACATCCAAGAGCAGGGTCATTCTCGATACCCTGCAGGGGGCAGGCCTTAGACAGCTAGTGTTGGAACCCACTCGGGAGGAAGCAATACTAGACCTGGTACTCTCAAATGGAGAGAGGATCACAAATTTAGAAGTCGGTAGACATCTGGGAACAAGCGACCACTGCACAGTGTGCTTCACAATAAGCACAACCATGGAGACAAGCCATACAAAAACAAGCATACTGGACTTTAGAAGGGCTGACTTTGGCAAAATGGGTGAGTACCTAAGGAATACACTAGCAAATGGGCAAAAAGGAGGGGTGGAAGAATAATGGAGAAAAATCAAAACTGCCATCATAGAGGCAACAAGCCTTTGTGTGAAACAGATAAAGAAAACAAAGAAGAGTAAAAAACCACTATGGTTCTCAAAAGAGGTGGCAGGGAAGGTTAAGGAGAAAAAGGCTGCATTCAAAAAGTATAAGGCATCACAGAAGGAGTACGACAGGGAACTGTATCAATTAAAGCAGAAAGAAGTGGGGAAGGCAGTCAGAATAGCAAAATCCCAAACTGAGGAAAAAATAGCCAAGTCAGTTAAGAAGGGGGATAAAACCTTTTATAGGTACATTAGGGAGCATAGAAAGGTTAAGGGAGGAATAGTGAAGATTAATAAAGGAGAGGGGAGGTGGGCAGAGGGAGACAGTGAAAAGGCAGAGATACTGAATGAATACTTTTGCTCAGTATTCACAAAAGAAGATGAGGATGAGTTACCTAAATCAGACAATAGAAGCACTCTGGGTAGGGGGGTTGACACCAGTCCATTTACAGAAGAAAGAGTCCTGAAAGAACTCCTAAAACTCAAGGTGGACAAAGCAATGGGGCCTGATGGGATTCACCCCAGAATCCTAAAAGAACTAAGGGAGGACCTAGTGACACCACTGACCACACTTTTTAACAAATCATGGGAGGATGGGTGGTACCTGAGGACTGGAGGAGGGCAGATGTGATTCCCCTTCACAAAAGTGGGAGCAAGGCAGAAGCATGAAACTACAGACCTGTAAGTTTGACCTCAGTGGTAGGGAAAATGATGGAATCACTTCTGAAAGAAAGAATTGCTGAGTACCTAGAGGCCAGCGGTGCACAGGACCAAAAGCAGCATGGATTTACAGCAGGAAGGTCATGTCAGACAAATCTAATAGATTTCTTTGACTGGGTGACCAAAGTAATAGACCAGGGAGGGGCTGTGGATATGGCCTACCTAGACTTTAGCAAGGCATTTGACGCAGTCCCGCACAAAAGATTAATAATCAACTTAGCCAGCTTGGGAGTGGGTCCCAGGGTGGTAGCCTGGGTTGCAAACTGGCTGCACAACAGGACACAGAAGGTAATAGTGAGTGGAACACATTCCGAAGAAAGGGGGGTCATTAGTGGAGTACCTCAGAGCTCAGTACTGGGTCCAGTCCTCTTTAACATCTTTATAGGTGACATTGCAGAGGGTCTGGAGGGAAAGGTATGCCTCTTTGCAGATGATACAAAGATCTGTAACAGAGTTGATACACAAGGAGGGGTAGAAAGGATGAGAAGGAACTTGGCAAGGTTGGAGGAATGATCAGACATATGGCAACTTAGATTCAATGCAAAGAAGTGCAAAGTAATGCACCTGGGAAACAAAAACCCAGGAGAAGAGTACACAATAGCAGGGGAGGTACTAGCAACAACAAAAATGGAACGGGACTTGGGGTAGTCATATCGGATGATCTAAAGGTGGGTAAGCAATGTCAGAAGTCAGTGAGGAGAGCCAGGGGGATACTGGGATGCATAAGAAGAGGCATCACAAGTAGAAAAAGGGAAGTGGTTATGCCTCAGTACAGACAGTTGGTGAGACCCCATCTGGAGTACTGTGTGCAGTTTTGGAGACCTCATCTACGCAAGGACATAGACAGGATGGAAGCAGTCCAGAGGAGGGCAACTAAAATGGTGCAGGGTCTGCATCAGAAATCATTTGAAGAGAGAATGAGAGAGCTTAATATGTATACCCTTGATGAAAGGAGGGACGGGTGAACATGATAGAAACATTCAAGTACCTCAAGGGAATCAACAAAGTCCAGGAGGGTAGCATCTTTCAGAAAAAGAGATGTGTAAGAACAAGGGGAAACAATTTAAAGATAGAGGGGGGACGGCTCAGGGGTAATATGAGGAAATCTTTTTTCATGGAGAGAGTGGTGGATGCATGGAACTGCCTTCCTGGGGAGGTTGTTGGGGCTAAAACAGTGGGGAAATTCAAACATGCATGGGACAGACACAAGGCAATTGTAGTGGGGGGTGGCAGGAAGTAGGCTGTTGGTTAACTAGAATCTGCAGCTTATCCAGTAGGTAGGGAAATGGGCAGACTGGGTGGGCCAAGTGGTTCTTATCTGCCGTCAAAGTCTATGTTTCTATATTTCTGTGTTAACCTCTGGTTCGCATGCCCTCTGGTTCCTGACATGCCTTCTTGGCCTTGGAGCCTGCCTCCTTTCGAGGAGCCTCATTGCTCACTTTGCTCTATAGCTCAAGTTCATTTTCAAGTTCATTCCTGTCTCCTCTTATTCACATTCTGTATCGACCTTTAAGGATTCCCTTCAATCGAGGCCTGCAAATGATATTTCTTTTGGGCATATTCAACCCAACTCATCGACCCACGGCCATCCTGCCCACATATCAGGTTCATCACTCCAGTCCTCATTCACTCATCCTTACTTCAACTTTTCTCTATTCCGAGCATGCCTTTCATTGAATCCTATGCTACCTCATAGACTACAAGCTCAGGGTCTAATCGTACAGGGTCTAATCATTCACATCGCATAATCACCAACCTTAGTGTCTGCTCACTCACATCGCTCAATCAAGCTAGTCTGCATCATCCTCATTCTCCTTTCTAAGCACATCTGGAATCTCTTCATGAGCACATCTGAATACCCTTTGCTACTCTGACTTCTACATGGATCTACTCCATCCTATCGACTACTAGAGCATACCCTTCTTGGGTCCCTGCTGCCTCATGTTCCTTCTTTAATCTGTACTTTGGAGTTGTTTCCCTATCCTGTCATCATCCTCCCTACTTATATGTCCCTCTTTAATGAACCATTCTCTTACTGACATAGGTCCTCAAAAACATCGTCAGCCTGGAGGGAAGGCGACCTAGGCCTTGGATCCCCAGAGGTGTCCTCCTTATAGGCTTTTTTTCCCTCTCCTCTGTGCTAATGGTCATAATATTAGTTAGAGTTAATGCCTTCTTCAGGTTAGTTAGTTAGATTCCGCTGTTGGATGGAGGCGAATGGTGGCTCCGGCTTTCCCCTCTCTCCTTAGGAAGTCAGCCCTTATCTTCTCAGAATTCATTCATCGCCTCTTCGATGCTTGACATCTTTGGGTGTTCTTTTTGGGCTTCTTCCTAACCTACCTTTAGCTGACACAATCATTCCCACAGCACGTGTAGGGGGTAACCCTCCTTTAGGGTTCCTTGCGTCGTACCCATATAGGGTGGTATATCTCACGGATAGAGAGGCGGAAAGCAACAAAGCAAATCAAGCTAGACAAGCATCATCTCATATCATCTCATCTAGTTGCATAAGCACATTGAATGGGAGGGCTTTAAGCCTGAAGTTCAATGGGTGGAGCAACAACATCACTCCCCCATCGAGCTTAAATGGTCTCAACATCCTGGGCCTCGCCAGGATTCTTTTTTGTTGCCCACCATCCACTCCTCCTCTTCCAGCGGCTTGCCTCTCTTGCCCATAGGCTTCTTCCTAACCTACCTTTAGCTGACACAATCATTCCCACGGCACCTGTAGGGGTGGAACCCTCCTCTAGGGTTCCTCGCATCGTACCCCTACAGGGTGGTATATCCCACAGATAGACAGGCGGAAAAACACAAAGCAAATCAAGTTACACAAGCATCATCTCATATCATCTCATCCAGTTGCATAAACACATTGAACTACATGTTAAGTTACTAGACAGAATGCTGAACTCTGACAACTAGTTTATTTTCAGTAGCGGAGGCTATGTACTTAAAGCGCTCAGACAGTGGAGCCACAATATTGGGCATGTGCACATGCGTATTCATAGCCTAAGGGCTATGAATATGCATCAGTGCATGCCCAATATCCCAGCTTGACGTTCAGAGTGCTTTTTAAGTACTTTGTAGCACTTAGTACCAAAAATGAACTAGTTTCCAAACTGCATAGACATGCTACTTTATGGCCAAATGAATGATGAATTAACTTGGATATATTTGAAATTTGTTTGCTCGAAGCAGATTTTACAACAAAGAAAAAATGACCAAGGTGTATAAAAAGTATTGCAGAAGTAGACTAGGTGGTACGATACGTGCCCCCTTTCCCCCCAATTGCCACAAAAAGAATCTGTAAATATATACAACCACCACGTGGGGTGGATAGAGGACCCACCACCAGTCCACACCAAACTATCAGCTCCCACTGTTATGGGCTACCCAGGCCAACCTGCCTCACCTGCAGGTCCCACAGCCCTGCTCCAGGACAACCTAAGCTACCCCCAGCCTTAGCTCCAGGCTACCAGAGACAATTTGGCTCTCAGTTCCCATGGACCTTCATCTAGACCATAACAGCTCCCTTTGACCCAGGCTTACACGTCCCGTCCAAGCTTCCATGGCCCTGCCCCTTTTCAGTACCAGCACCATCCTATTCTGGTCCAAGCTGTCCCCCTAGGCCACCCCAGTTCCTTTGTTGCTGCCTATGGACCACCACAGCTCCTCTGCCATACCTGAGCTACCACCATTCCTTGCTCTGCCATAGACCACCCACTGGCCCTACCTATCCCTGCCTCAGAGATCCCTGCTCTACCTTTGCTCCCAAGCTCCCGTTAGCCCTGTCCCAGGACAGCCCCAGGTTGGGCTGCTCTGGCCCATCCTGGCTCTCTGTTCTCTTGGCCAATCACCTTGACTACTCCAGGTCTCCCTGCCCTGGGCTTACCTAGTCCCCATCTCCTATGGCCTTGCATCTGTTTCACCCCAGCCCCCCCCATCCCCAACTGGCCTCTGCAATCCCTCCCAAGGAGAAGAGCAGTTCTTTGGATGTCTGATCCCTCCCCTTGGCGATCCTCCAACATCCCAAGTTTGCTTCTGAACTAGGGACATCAGTGCCATAATACTACCACTGTGCTCATGGGCTGACCTACACTAAACCTTTTTAGATGTTTCATAGAATTGTTATCTCATGCTCTCAATTCAGTGGCTCAAGATTTGTACTTCCATGCCTGATGAGCCTAGACCAGAACTCTACCAATGAGCTAAATGAATAGAAATTACACATTTTGAGGCAGTGTCACTCAGTGGTTAAGAGCATTGAGCTGCAAACCTGAGGAAGTGGGTTTGAATCCCACAGTCACCCGCTTGTATACTATGTGACCATGAACAAGTCACTTAACTTCCCTGTGCTCCAAGGATGCACCTAAAAACAAAGCCTGGCTTAGTGCATCTTTCCTGGCCAAAAGTAAAAAAAATAAAGAAAACATTAAGGAGTTTCTTTATTCAGCAAGTGTGTATACACTAACAAGCCACCTGCAATTCTAAAGATAAACATTAATAAGAAAAAGATGCAGACATACTGTGAACATGTTGTATGTGCACTAGAAACCAACAAACTGCACCAGCAGCATCAAGGTACTGGCAACATCCAGGCAGAGTCCACACTGCAAAACAAAAACAAATGGATGTTTAACCCACACTGGCTTTCACACACTAACAAGATTAATGCAGAGGACAATAATAAGGTTAACCACTCCAATCAACCAGCAAATAAGGAGGAAAATCAAGATGATGGCACACACCAGACTCTATCAGTTGATGGTATTATTTAATGACCATTTCTTTGTCCTCAGTGATACCCTTCTCTGGGATTACACTGCCCACCCAAGATTAAATATATCTTCACTGCAGGTAGGCAGGCTGACCACAGTTGTGGTGAACCATCACTGCATCCAGTTGTAGTGAAGGTACCTATGTTGGAGGCATTGCCAGTCATCTTTTCTAAACTCTTTTTCTCTAATTAGCTGCTCATGAGACACCTACTTTGTGAGCACTTGTAACCCTGACAAGCACACTGCCATCAGCTGATCCACTCCTCTCATCAGAAACACAGGCCAGAATCTACTGCATCCCTGTAGAGGCAAAGACACACACACACACTAAGGGGTTAAAATTAAGTTTTGCAGCTGTTAGGCACCAGGACTACTGACTGGGAAAATTAACTAGCCCCACAGACTTTTCCACTGGCCCAGCTGGTGTACTGAATGAAATGTTACCTTCTCCAGCACAAGACTGCATGGCTAGTTAAAGGAAAATCTTACTAGCCCGATACAACATCTACAGCATTTGACTAGCTGACTAGTGCAAATTCCGACCCCTGACACTTCTAAAACTTTCCTTAGTCCAACACAGGGTGTCAAGAGTACAGCATTTCTCCTTTTTCAATATCGGTATGATCAAATATGAGCACAGCTATCTCCAATCCACCAAACGAGCAAAGACTCTGGATCTTTCTCTAAGCCAAGTCACCTGCACCGTTGGGCAACACTCTACTGTAGGACAATTGAACCAGCCTCATGTCATTCCCTTCTATTGTCCCTAGCTCCTGTAAGCACTTTAATGTACAAAAATAGGGCCTTCCGCAATACAGAGTAGGACAGAACGGATCCTTTTCTGCATGTGGATTCTATCTTGACTGTTGAATTCAGATAATGAAACTGATGAGGAGAGGGTTGATGCTAATACATCTAAGTCTTCACTTCATCATCAGGGTATAAATACCAACTTGGCATGCACACAACCAAGACGGTGATAACTACAATAAGTTGGTACGTGTAAAAGCTCCTGACAGCAAAGCAAGACACAAAACCAAAAAATTGGTTAATCTGCTATGTGGTGAACTAATAATTTTGTACAGTCCTCTGGGGCTGTCATTTTTTTAAATCCTGTTTTTCATTCTATGTACTGAGCTCCCATCGTCAGGACCAGCCCCCTTGAGCCCCACCACCTGCCTTTCCTAAGCCTTACCCACTTCGCTATCTTCCACTGTTTGTATCACACCCCCCCATGGCACCATGAAGGTTGGGCAAGCCCTCTCGGCACAGGATCCAGTGGAAGAGGACACTCAGTTGGCAGTACAGGGGCTGCAGTGGACTGGGCTGTTATCCAACTACTGTTGGGGGTATTTCACCCAAATGTCTGCACAGGCCCATAGAAGCGCAATGACAGGCATGGTCATATTTGAGTCTGAAAGCATTCCTTCTGTTTGGTGGTCCTGACTGTGCTCCCAACCAGATTCCGTTAGGTAGCAGGTGTGCAGCAGAGCACATAACCCCTTCCACAAAAGAGCTGCCCATAGTATGCTCACTTCTTCTCAAGTTGAACCCCAACAGCCTCAGCTCACTAGTGTCTTGAACAACAGCACTAATCCTGCACCGATGGGCCTGCTTTAGGGATATCATTTTATCTTACTGATTTTTGTTGCCAGACTGGGGTTAAAAAGCATTTCCTTTTTTGTCTTTTACTATCTGCATCACTGAGATCAGTGATATATTGTACATAGTGAAGGGGGAAGCACAGCATTCTAAACAGTTTATTAAACTGACAACTCCAGTGCATTGTAATAAACTGTAACAAAGAAAAAGCCTGAGAGTCAAGGCACAAAATGGTCTCTCTGCATGAGAGCTGCTAAGAGATGCTGCTGTATCATTTTGCATTTTTTGATTGTTAAATATTAAAATCCCACAGCACACTCAACCATCCTAGAGCAGGGCTCACCTAAAGATCCCTGTCAGAAAGATGCCTGAAAGTAAAATGAGTGAAACGGGGTCACAAAGAATCCATAGTTCAGGGGAATATATGTAAAAAAAAAATTAAAAAAAGACAACTAAATCTTATACTTATCTAATATTTTGGAGAGGAGAGTTAAAGGTACCTATTAAGAGCATCAATAATATGAAATGGTTACTATTCTGTATAAAAGGTGTCACATATTATATTGCTGGGCTGGTCATCTAAGTTCATTAGCAGAATCAGATACGGGCAGCTAGGATAAGGACAATGTTGCCAATGTCTACACTTCTCAGCCCAAGCGGGGGGGGGGGCAAAGCTTCTGGCATCGTAACAGCCCCTGTGGTGGCCAATATTCTCATTAAAATGAACTTTTTATGTTATTCATTTCAGTACACAGACACAAGCCTAATTGGCAGTACAGCCTAGGGTTGGAGTAATGAGCTGTGAATGAGCTTGGCATATCCAATAGATCTGGGTTTGATTCCAAACACTTCCACTTGCATACTGTGTGACTCTGAACAAGTCACTTACCCTTCCCTTGAAAACAGGCACTTACATGTAGTGGGCCAGTGTTACCAAACTGGGTTTGCTTCCTACAACCTCCAGTTTTTGCATACTGTGTGACTTTGAGCAACTCTCCCCCCACCCCATGCACTCAGGTGATCCCTGAGAACTGGCCCAAGTGTGCCATACCATAAATAATTGAGACCCCACTCACTCACTCAGTGAACAGTAGCACTGAGGGTAACACTCCTTTCCTTCTCTCAGTTCACTTCACTTGTACAGTATGTTACTCTTTTTGCTGGTCAAAGCTGTCTTCTCTGTGGTGACGCCACACAACTACTCCAATGGGGTTCCAGTGGCTATGCTTGGTACTAAAATTCAGACTGAATAGGCACCAGGGGAAGACTGGATATGTACCAGGGCGGGGGCATGCAGTCAGAGCGAACAACTTGAGAAAGTCAGAGAGCCTGGCTGGTTAACTCCCCCTTAAGTGCCCAGGTGTTTTGGTGCTGCCGTTGGTATTATACTGTAATAGTCTCACCACCATGGCCCCAAACGCCGGCAGTCACTCCCAAGTGCTTTGCAATATTGCAAAGCACTACTGGGAGCGACTGCTAGCATTTGAGGCCGCGGTGGTGAGACTATTACAGAATCTTATCAGCAGTTGAGGAGAACAGGGGAAGCGCTGGGGAGAATGGGGGATGCTCACAGAATGGATCGCATTTTTTGGCAACCCAGACTAGAAATGGGTCGCATGAGCAGGCAGCTTGTATCACAAAGCGCAATGCAATACCGGCTATTTAAAACCAGTGTGATTTTTTTTTCCATACATACTTTCGATTTTTCTAGTTTTACTCCCCTTCCCTCCCAGGGCTACAGTGTACTCATGCATGTAAGTGCGTGGAGGTGCAAGCACATACCAGGATCTGGTGTCCCCTTCATCCCCTCGCCAGACTTGTGTCGCCACTCCTAACTGCCTGTGCTAACCAACAGACCTCCACCCAGTGGGAGTGGGACTAAGGTGGAGCGGGCATCCACTCCCTATGGAAGGTCGAGCCATAGCTCGATCCCATTCCAACCCTCCTCTCTGAGCTGGCACCCCAGTGGCCTGAGGTCATTCCCGAACCCAGCTCACTGGCGTGGCATGAGGTAAGACACCAATGCCTCAGCCCTCTGTGCTACTGGGACAGCTAACCAGTGTGATTTTTAAGTTGCTTAAAAAAACTGGGGGCTCCATTATGTGGTTGGCTGCTCGATTCCTTCCACTTCCTTATATACAGCTGTCGGTGCTGAACTGTTCAGTGACTATTGCTAGTTGAAACCTGGCTTTTATTTGTACAAAAACCTGATTTCAAGAAGAGAAACTAGCACTGATAAAGACATTCCATAGGAACTGAATGTTCCTATACAGACTTCACAAAACATCTTAGAATGGATGCAGAGTAGGTAATAAGGGAATGAAAGGGATTGATCAGCCAATCTCTTGGGGACAAATCTAAAATCCCTTTCCATCCCTTCCATAAAAAAAAGTACAGCCATGAGTTCCATTCAGGTAAAGGAGCTTCCCATTTTTTATTTTGTATTTTTTTTTAGCACCGAAAAAGGTAGTCTTTAAAGGAAGGGTCCCAATTTTCCATTTTTCATAAATCGATCCCCAAACCAGACTTCATGGGCCCGATATTCAAAACTTTGTGCAGGTGCTAACAGGTCTTTTGCTGTGCAAGCCGGGGTCTGCATGGAATCCCCATATTCAAAAGGAGTTGTGTGGGCAAAAAGGAATAGCGCATCTGCAAACATAATGTGGGCTGTAAAAGGGGCCATGAATGGCCATGTTGCCTCAAATTCAGCTGCTTTATGCAGCACAAAAGGTTTTAGCACTTTCCATTTGCACATTGCAAATATCGCCTAACAAAAACCCCAACTTAATCCAGGCTGGGGGAGAATACCTGCCTTAGTCATCATGGCATTCCTCCTTTACCAGTCCCAAAGTGAAAAAGACATCCCCTGGTGTTAGTCTAGGTCCCTCTCCGATCGCCAGCCCTGATGTAAAAAAATAAAACCCTTGTGCTGCACCAACTTAAAAAAATATTCACTAGTGGTAGTGGTCTCCCCTCCCTCCAATTGTCAGCCCTGAAGAACAAGTAATATTTCCTAGTGGCACTAGTTTCCCCTCCTTCCTATCGCCAGCCCAGAAGAAAAAATAATATTCCTTGGTGGTTGTAGTTTCCTTTGCCTTCCGATCATCCCTGGTGGTAGTGGTCCCTCCATTCCGATCGCCAGCCCCGAAGAACAAATAATATTCTCTAGCTCAGGAGGAGGGTGAGGAAAGAACAAATAACATTCTCTAGCTCAGGAGGAGGGTGGGAAGAGACACTAGGGGCCATGACATGAGACTGGAAGTGGGGCAGATTCAAGAAGGATGTGAGGAGACGTTTCTTTACAGACAGGGTGGTGGCAAAGTGGAACGCACTACCAGTTGAAGTGGTGACATGTAATACAGTGGAATGCCTCAATAAGGAGTGGGTAAGGGCAAAAGGGAGGGGGTGGAGCAGCTGCTGAATAGGGAGCTAGCAGCAATCTCGAGCAGCCTAGATAGACCATGATGGCCTTTTGCTGCTGGCAATGTTTGTGTGTTCGTAGTTCATCCTCCCTGGTGGTAGTGGAACCCCCCCCTCTAATCACCAGCCCTGCAGAACAAATATTTCCTGGTGGTTCTTATCCCCCTTCCCCAATTCCCAGCCCCAAAGAATAAATAATATTCCCTGGTGGTTGTGGTCCCTCCCCCCAGTGCCCAGCCCTGAAGAACAAATGATATTCCCTAGTGCTAGTGGGACCACCTCCATCCAATTGCCAGCCCAGAAGAACAAATAATATTCCCTGATGCTAGTGGTTCAGGGCTACCAGGGATGTTTTCTTAGTACAGTACAGGGCAGTGATGGGGGAGAGGGAGGCAATAGCACCAGGATATCTACATGTCTGGAACCAAGCAACTGGGGAAGGCACTACACAAACCTGCCTCCCAACCCATGCCAGCCCCGAAGAACAAATAATATTCCCTGATGCTAGTGGTTCAGGGCTGCCAAGGATGTTTTCTTAGTACAGTATAGGTCAGTGACTGAGGGGGCAGCGGGGCTATAGCACCAGGATATCTACACATCTGGAACCAGGCAACTGGGCATGGGAATAGCACTATGCAAACCTGCCTCCCCACCTATGCAAATGAATCCATAATAGGCATGCAAAGTGCTCCTTCGTGACAAGCATGCTCAACTGGTTCATTTGCATGGGTCACTTTGAATACTGCAAGTAGCACTCTGGCACTATCCGTTCTGGTGGTGTACTTCAGGATCCATGTCAAAGCAGCACTACATGACTTAGCATTTGCCCACATGGCCTTATATTCAGTTGAACAGCACAAAGTTTTGTGCTCCGCTTTACGCTTTTTGAATATTGGGTCCCCATATTCCCAAAGTAGCACTCCAGTTTTGCTGATACTGTATGTGTGGTCTGCAGTTCTCACAGGAACACTCTACAACAAAGAATGATGCAAAGTCATCGCCATGTCCCACTGAACTTTAATGAGGACCTGAGACAATCCTAAATCTTTTTATCCATCAGCAAAGCCCCACATGAACTACAAAATGCACATATTAAAAAAATAGCACACTAGTGGAATAGGAAGACAGAGCTTGGATGTTGGCTGTTATTGACATGAAACTGTCTCTGTGGCTCATCTTAGTAAATAGGTGGTTAAAGAGCCTCCAGCTCCACTGGGTCAAGTTTGGAAAAAACATTTTTATATTTAGACAATATTGTTAGAGTTTATATATTTGTCTGCAATTCTCACCATTAATTATATTCTGCTCTAGCTGCTTGTCTACACCCAACATGACAATTCTGTTTATATGACATAATAATCTGTTGTCGAGGTAACAAAGTCATAAATACGGGGATTGTAATGTAACATGTGGACAAGAAGCCACAGAAGATAATGTCTAGGGCACTTTTTTAATTAAAGAGATTCACTAACCTCCATTATTGCACCCAGTATGTGGGTGCCTTATCTCAGGGGAAGTCTTTGTAGTGCCACATGTCCATAAATGCTGTAATATTTTTTTAGTAAAAACACTCATAATTTAGTTAAACCGGGTCCCAGAGGACTTCCCTGTCTGAAGAACTGCCCACGCTCCTCCCCCATGCTAAACAATGTTATGACATGATACTAGGGAGAGCACGGGGGCATGTTCCATTATAGAGAATGGGCAGCAGCTTTCCAAGCATTTTTTTATATCATAATGGTCAGTTTGTGATAAAACATGGGCACTGGTCGACTAACAAGGGCCTTGTTAGTCAACCAGTGCCCATATTTCATTACAAACTGACCATTAAAATATAAAAAACCACTTGGAAAGCTGCCACCCATTCACTATAATGGAGCGCACTCCCACGCTCTCCCTAGCATCACATCATAACATTGCTGAGCATGGGGGGCAGAGCATGGTAGGCTCTTCAAACCAGGAAGTCCTCCAGGACCCAATTTAACTAAATGATGAGCATTTTTACTCAAAAAATATGACAGCATTTATGGACATGTGGAACTACAAAGACTTTCTCTGAGGTAACGCACCCATATATTGGGTGCAATGGCTAAAGAATATAACATGGTGAATCTCTTTAACTATTTATTCTTCAGCTTCGGCCTGTGCCCTTTTCATCTTGTATCTCCAGCCCCATTACCCCACATTTTCAGAACTTGAACTGTCCCACAAGTTGCCCTATAGTGAGACTGGATCTGAGACCAATTTTACTCCCTTCCCTTGAAGTCAGCAGCATCAATACGCACATGCATGCTTGCAACAAACATATGCATGTGCAAGCTGGCACACTCTCCCACCTAACATGAAGGCCATCATGATGCTTACCATGGAGGAGATGCTCATATATGGGTACATGCAGCCACCCTCTCCACCGGCCAGCCCTCCTGCACCCTGGGCACATTACCAAAAAAAGATTATCAGCATCATGAGCAGCAGCCCTACCGCTGCACTGACAGGCTGGCTGCAGCCACCCTCTCCACCGGCCATCCCTCCTGCATCCTGGGTACATTACCAAACCCAGATTATCAGCATTATGAGCAGCAGCCCTACCGCTGCACTGACAGGCTGACTGTAGCCACCCTCTCCACCGACCAGCCCTCCTGCACCCTGGGCACATTACCAAACCCAGGTCATCAGCATCATGAGCAGTAGCCTCACCACTGCCCGGACAGGCTGACTGTAGCCGCCCTCTCCACCGGCCATCCCTCCTGCACCCTGGGCACATTACCAAACCCAGATTATCAGCATCATGAGCAGCAGCCCTACCGCTGCACTGACAGGCTGACTGTAGCCACCCTCTCCACTGGCCATCCCTCCTGCACCCTGGGCACATTACCAAACCCAGATTATCAGCATCATGAGCAGCAGCCCTACTGCTGCACTGACAGGCTGACTGTAGCCACCCTCTCCACCGGCCATCCCTCCTGCATCCTGGGCACATTGCCAAACCCAGGTCATCAGCATCATGAGCAGTAGCCTCACCACTGCCCTGACAGGCTGGCCTATCTATGGGAGTTATTTTGTTCCCATGTGCCTGCCCCCAGTATTAAAAGAGACTGAGGTAAATATTAACAAAGTTTCTGAAATACTGTCTGCCAGACACTGCAAATCCAGTTACAGCCATCATCAGGTCCTGCTCCCCCATGGGTGTATTAGCTCTCTGTAACAAACATTACCTCCACTACCTCATTATCGGGATCTCAGCTTCTTCCCCCAAACAGTCACCTCCCCTTCTCTCTTGCATCTACCAGTCTCCACCCCAGGGTAAGCCTTTTTCCCCTCAGCATTATCTCCCTCCACTATAGCATCAGCCCAAACTTCAGCCCCACTCCTCCCAAGCATCAAACCCATCCCACAAGCATCAACCCCCTCTCCAAAGCATCAGCCCCTTCCCCATCCCTGCATCAATCCCCCAAGCATCAGCACCCCAATTATTAATCTCCTTACCCAGCATCACTCACTTCACCATCAGCCCAATAACATCACCCCCCCAAGTGTCAGCCCCCACTCCTCTCAAGCATCAGCATCCCCAAAGAATCATCTCCCTCCCTCAAACAAAAGAAGATAAATCTCACCTGGTACCAACTGTTCCCATCCTGAAGCAAAGTAAATCAGAGATCTAGAAAAGGGATTTTCTTTGTGAACACAAAAAGGTTATACATTGAGTAACATAGTAATTTAAAATCTGACCAAAATGGACTCTAAGTCTATCAGGTCTGACCCCCCTCCCATAAGCGAAGATCCACTTATGTTATGTTGGTAACAATACTATGCTCTTACTCTCCCTTCATGCATTGAACCCCACTCTGATCACTCAACTGATTCCAGCAGTATCTCTACTTACCCATTTGTACTAGTTGTGCTGCTCATACTAGGAGCTGGAATGGTCCTGCAGGTTTTTCTATCAATTTTAGTAGCCCCCCGCAAAGTTAAACTAAAAAAACATGGCAGGGTGCAGGGGCAGAGCCTCCCCAACTCAACAAAAAACAAAACAAAACAAAACAAAAAATAAACAACACACAGCCATACCAACTAACCACAGGCAGCATAACTTGATCTATATACAGTGTAAGCAGGTCCATAGATCACCAACGCTGAAATTGGCAGAGCAGCAGGTAGTGTAGAAACGTGTAAGTCACACTAACTCAGTTATATACTATGCTATTTGCATGGGTCCAGAGTCCTCCACCTTCACCCACATCAGTATGTCTAAAGTGCTACTGAAATAAAGGTTTATTGCAGTGGAACAGATTGGGAGGGGGATAAAGGAGTATTTTACTGCCATGTTTGCATGATTTACTCCTACTTTCTGATTTTAGGAATTTGTTTCCCACCCTGCACATTTACAATATGTCAGTGGCTGGCCAGAAGGGGAGTTGCAACATGGAAAAAATATTAAAAAATAGGTGCGAAGCATTATATGGCAATAAGCAGGGAATTATGTTAGGACACCACAGTGTGTGGAAAGAAAATATCCATGACTGCAAGCACCCAGCGAGTTTGAGACTTGGTTTAGAGGTTGGGGTTTAGACAGGTTAATGGATGGTATTACTACCATTTAGGTGGAAATACTATCAGGTGAAGTAGTTGGCAGTAAATACTTCCCAGTACAAAATAGTATCTGGACCACTGGTTTGTTGCATTATTTTATTGAATTCTTTTGGTAACCAGGTAAGGCCCACTAGGCACAGGTGCCTGTTTTCAGAGGCAACCCAGGAGCACTGGGGACTTGCTCAGAGTCACACAGTATGCAAGTGGAGGTTGTGAGACTCAAACTCCAGGCTGATGGATGTGCCAAGCTAATTCACAGCTTGTTATTTTTGAAAACATGAACAAAATTGAACAAATTAATTGTAAAAAACGTCAAACACAATATGTTTCTAAATAGCCACTGAAACATTTCTCAGTAAGTATGCTAACAAAGTTGAATTAATCCATTTGGTTTGAAAAGTAAACATTACATTCTACAAACTGTTGCTGTGACTGTGATGAAAAAAAACCCAACAATGGTTAACTGCTACCATACAGCAAGGCTGCTGAATAGATATACAGACAGCAAATACGTTCTCAGTTTGCTCATTCATACAATCTTCCTGCTGCTAATAATAAACTCCCCTTCCCCAAAGAAACTACAATCATAAAGTAATTAAATCAATAAAACATACGAGAATAATTAGGTAATCTACATGCACAATGCACATTAGACACTTTAAGGGGTAATTTGATTGAAAATAAACTCTGTATTTTAAAGGCTTTTCAAAGATTCGCAGCCACATGAGTTCAGAGCAGACAATTTCTTCATAACAAAATATTGATGGTGAAACCTACACATTTCAATTAAATAAACCCCGAGTAATAATTTCCTTACTGTATTTTACATTTCAGGGAGTAAAAATGGTGCACTTTTCTATTTAAACTAAGCACTTACCTCTTACAGGTGAATCTTTACTGCTAGCAACAGCAGGTTTTTCTCCTCCAAAATGGAGACTGTTAGTGCTTATGCATTTTTGCTTTCCATTTAGTCTGGGCAACAAACAGGAAGTGAGCTGGGAAATGTAGTTCACATACTGTGTAGACTTTTGTAACATGTAATTTAGTAGACTTTTTAAAGGGACACTTTTTTTTTGCTCATATTATTTCTAGGTAAAAACCCACATGTTATGATTGCTTACCTTCTCTAAAATTTATTAATGTTTCTGGTTGTTTTATCTGCATCCTTGCTTAGTAGATGTGAAATGCATGGGCATGTACCCAGCCTTGTTTGGCTAATTCAAATCCTTGAATTACTCAGCTGACTATAATCTTCATTTATGATTCAGTAGTAAAAATTGTGCATTGAAAAGGATTGCAGTTCTATTTCTAATCCTCATTTAGTAATAATTTACTCATAAACAAGTAGTCTGCTGAATATTCTTAGAATTTAGCATGCTTAGTGGCTGTATTTTTTTATTGATAATTAAAGTTGATTAAAAATGACTGAAATTAGTCTTCTAAGACAAATTAATGTCTGCTTTAATACTAAATTTAGTAATCGACTTCAGTGAGGGCTATCAGTCTGCAGTGTTCTGTCTTCTTACCAATGAAGACAAAAAGATTATCGGAGTATGTCACCAATGTATTTTAATAAAAAGTTTGTACAAAAAGAATTGTGTGCTGTTTTATTATTAATTGTTCATCTTATATCTATAAATTACATGCACCATGTCTTCAAATCTATTTTTAATTTTTATAATAAAATTGGGGGATGGGGTAACTTGTTTCATGCCACCTATGTAAAAACATACACACATCATAAATGTATGCAGCAGTGGTCAGTCCGCAGGCACAGTATTAGCACAACCACTTGTGACACCGATGACCCCAGTTTGAGAATGAGCCCGAGTCATCAGAGGGCAAGCCAGGGAAGGAGAACTGAACATCCTAGAGGATGATCCCCTCTTTGGGAGGGGAGGTCTGCTAGTCTCCATTGTGCTACTGTCCTCATCTTGTTGACCACAGGTGGTGGTGCAAGCTGTAGATACAAGAGTATGAGAGAATGGCACTCACCACCCACCAGGATGCATGCATCACCACACATCAGTGTTCACTGTGCTACTGCCCCAAGGGTGACCAGAGGTGGTGGTGCAAACTGAAGCTGCAGGAGTATGAGAGGGAGATCACTGACCACTGAGACATGTCCATTACCATGCATCAGTCTCTGCTGTACTACCCTCTTCTGGGTGACCACAGCTGGTGGTGCAAGGTGAGCTGCAGGAGCATGAGAGGGAGTTTGCTGACCACTGAGATGTGCCCATTATCTTCATCAGTCTCTGCTGTGTTATCCTTATCTGGGTGACCACAGGTGGTGATGCAAGGTGGAGCTTCAGGAGTATGAGAGGGAGTTTGCTGGCCACTGAGAAGTGTCCATCACCATGCATCAGTATCTGCTGTGTTACCCTCATCTGGGTGACAACTAGTGGTGGTGCAAGCTGGATCTCTGGGAGTATGAGAGGGAGGTGCTGACCACCAGGATACATGCATCACAACACATCACTCCCCTCTGTGCTACTACCCCCTGAGTGACCAGAGGTGGTAGTTGTGAAAACTGAAGCTGCAGGAGTATGAGAGGGAGATTGCTGACCACTGAGATGTGTCTATTGCCATGCATCAGTCTATGCTGTGCTGCCCTCATCTGGAGGACCACAACTGGTATTGCAAGCTGGAGCTCCAGGAATATGAGAGAGAAATCACTGACCACTGAGACATGTCCATAACCATGCATCAGTCTCTGCTGTAATACCCTCATCTGGGGATCACAGATGGCAGTGCAAGCTGGAGCTGCAGGAGTATGAGAGGGAGTTTGCTAACCACTGAGTCATGTTTATCACCATGCATCAGTCTCTGTTGTGCTGCCCTCATCTGGGTGTCCACAGGTGGTGCTGCAAGCTGGAGCTCCAGGAGTATAAGAGGGAAATCACTGACCACTGAGACGTGTCCATCACCACACATCAATCTCTGCTGTGCTATCCTCTACTGGGGGACCAGAGATATCAGTACAAGCTGGAGCTGCAGGAACATGAGAGGGAGTTTGCTGACCACTGAGATGTGTCAATAACCATGGATCAGCCTCAGCTGTGCTACCATCTTCTAGGTCACCATGGTTGGCAGCGCAAGCTGGAGATGCAGGAGTATGAGAGGGAATTTGTTGACCACTGAGACAAGTCAATCACCACCCATCAGTCTCTGCTGTGCTACCCGGATCTGGCAGACCAAAAGTGGTGTTGCAAGCTGGCGCTGCAGGAGCATGAAAGAGAGTTCACTGACCACTGAGACATGTCCATCACCATACATCATTCACTGCTGTGCTACGCTCATCTTGGTGACCACAGGTGGCAGTGCAAGCTGAAGCTACAGGAATATGACAGGGAGATCACTGACCACTGAGATGTGTCCATTGTTTCACATCCATCTCTGCTGTGCTACCCTCATCTGGGTGACCACAGATGGTGGTGCAAACTGGAGCTACAAGAGTATGAGAGGGAGTTCACTGACCACTGAGATGCATTCATCACTACACATCAGCATGTATGCATGAGTCCTTAAGAGACCAGGTTGCATCAATACAGGTGGGAGCATAAATGAAAATGTCCAGGTGGAGCATCATGATGCTGGCTCCGCACTGCAGATCCCACACCACTGACTGCAGCCTCCATCACCAAACTGAACTAAAATCTGATGGCCTCACCCAGTGGAAAAGCCAGGGAAGAACAGGTGGTGGTTGGTGAGTCCTGGGGAAGGTGGGTGATGGGACTGGATGAATGAGCATGGCCAGTGAAGGGCCGACTGGTATGAAAGGGGCAAAGCATTGTAAATTAAAAATAAATAATTGTATGCAACTGACAAAAATGTAGGTAAAACATTTTTATCCTCATTATAAAAAAATTCTATTTTCATATAGATTACATGCTGAGCTGAATCATTACTTGGTGTGCCATGGGGGAATACCTTCTCAACTTTTATAAAGAACCATTTTTATTATATCTACCCCCCCAGTACTGCTTAATAGCAAGTCTTTGGCTCAGCAAGGATTTTTTTCCTTAGTATATAAAGCACTGACTCACAAAGCATTTTGTGCTGGAGTCTGGAACTGATGCTTAGGGAATCACATGTCTGCTGAGGGAGGGTGAATCTAAAGCATACAAAAAAGGAGGGGGCAGGGATCTAGAATTCTTTACTTGGTGATGGGTAGTAATAACCTGAAAGGGGGCCCATAACCTGCAAAATGGAGGGGGGGGCTCATAACTTGCAGTGGGAAGGGGGGCCAATAACCTACAAGGGGGTTGGGGGATAATAATCTGGAAAATAGCCAACTCAGTTAAGAAAAGGGATAAAACCTTTTATAGGTACTTTCAGGAGCAAAGAAAGATCAAGAGAGGAATAGTGAGGCTTCATAAAGAGGAGGGGTGGGCAGGGGGTGACAATGAAAAAGCAAGGATACTGAATGAATGAAGACACCTGCTTAGTATTCACAAAAGGAGAGGAGGAGGGGGAGATACCTAAACCAATCAATAGAAGCACTCTGGATGGGGGGGGTTGATACCAGTCTGTTCACAGAAGAAAGGGTCCTAAAAGAACCCCTAAACATAGCTGCAACAAGTTTCCGGCACACACAAACCTCATAAGTGGGACGCCAAGGAACCAAAATCCATCAAAGTCTTTGCTTAATCCATTTATTGTATTCCCAAGAACCACGAGAAAGGATTGTGTTGAATCCAAAACATGTCAGGTGGGAGGTGGTTCTTGGGAATACAATAAATGGATTAAGCAAAGACTTTGCCTGATTTTGGTTCTTTGGCATCCCACTTATGGGTTAGTATGTGCTGTAAACTTGTTGCAGCTATTTCAAGTGATTTCTGAGCACCACATCCAAGTGCACACTCATTTGGTACCCATCTCCTAAACCTGAAGGTAGACAAACCAATGGGACCTGGTGGGATTCACCCCAGAATTCTAAAACAACTAAGGGGTGATCTAGTGACACCACTGACTACCCATTTTAACAAATCATGAGAGGATGGTCTTGTACTGGATGACTGGAGGAGGGTGAATGTGATTGCCTTTCACAAAAGTGGGAGCAAGGCAGGGGCAGAAAACTACAGACATGTTAGTTTGACCTAGGTGGTAGGGAAAATGATGACATCACTTCTGAAAGAAAAAACTGTTGAGTACCTAAAGGCCAGTGGTACACAGGACTCAAGGCAGCATGGCTTCACAGTGGGAAGGTCATGTCAGATAAATTTCTTTGACTGCGTGACCAAAGTAGTAGACCAGGGAGGGGCTGTGGACTTGGCCTACCAAGAATTTAACAATGCATTTGACACAGTCCCACACAAAAGATTAAAAAACAAATTAGCCAGCCTCAGAGTGGGTCCCAGGATGATAGTCTGGGTAAAAAAATTGACTGGGCAACAGGACACAGAGGGTAATAGTAAATGTAGTCCACGCTGAAGAAAGGGTGGTTACTCATGGGGTACCACAGGGTTCAGTACTGGAACTGGTCCTCTTTAATGTCTTTATCAGTGACATTGCAGAGGGACTGGAAGGAAAAGTATGCCTCTTTGCAGATGACACAAAGATCTGAAACATACTTGATACACAAGGGAGATGGAAAGGATGAGAAGGGACTTGGCAAGGTTGGAGGAATGGCAAAAGTATGGCAGGTTAGATTCAGTGCAAAGAAGCTCACAGTATTGCACCTTGGGAACAAAAACCCGGGGCAAGAGTACACAATGGGGGGGAGGTACTAACAACAACAAAAATGAAAAGGGACCTGGGGCTAGTCACAGCAGATGATCTAAAGGTGGGCAAGCAATGTGAGAAGGCAGTAAGGAGGGCTGAGGGATACCGGGATGTACAGGGAGAGGCATTACCAGTAGAAAACAGGAGGTTGTTATCCCTCTGTACAGAAAATGGTGAGACCCCAACTGGAGTACTGTGTGCAGTTCTGGAGACCCTATCTCCATAAGGACAAAGACAAGATGGAGGCAGTCCAGTGGAGGGCAACTAAAATGGTGCAGGATCTGCACCATAAGCTATACAAAGACAGACTAAAGGAGCTTAATATGTATACTTTCAAGGAAAGGAGGGAGATGGGGGACATGAGAGACTTTCAAGTACCTCAAGGGAATCAGCAAAATCCAGGGGGTAGCATATTTCAGAAAAAGGGATGTGCAAGAACAAGGGGGCACAATCTGGAGATGGGGGAGTCTCAGGGGCAATACGAGGAAGTATTTTTTAACAAAGAGGGTGGTCGATGCATGAAACGGCCTTCCTGGGGAGGTCATGGGGTCAAAAAAAGTGGCAGAATTCAAGAATGCATGGGATAGACATAATGAAATTCTGGTGGGGGTAGGAGGAAGTAAGCTGTTGGTTAACTAGGATCTGCAGCTTATCATCCAATAGGTAGGGAAATGGGCAGACTGGGTGGGCCAAGCAGTCCTTATCAGCTGCCAAAGTCTATGTTTCTATGGATGGAGGCACTAACCTAAGGGGAGGGGTTCATAAATTGCAAGAGTAAAGGGGCTAATAACTTGCATCTGTAGGGGGGCAATAAACCTGCAAGGGGTAGATGGGTCTAATTATCTGTGAGAGGAAATTGGCTAGTGACCTGCAGAAGTCTGCAGAGGGGGAGGAGGGTGTAAATTGTACATGTGAGGCTAATAATCAGTAAGGGGGCTAAATGCCTGCAATGGGGGTGGCCTAAAAGCTTGTGGCAAGGTGGACTTAAAGCCTTCAAGGGGGGGTGGATAATAGCCTACAAGAGAGAGTGGCAAAAAATTGGAGGATTAAAAGCCTGCAAAGGGGAAGTTAAACACCTTCATATCTTGGGGGTTTTGCAGGGTGTATAATGACAATGGATTGTGGTCTTAAGTTTAAAAAACTTGCCAAACAATAAATCCTAAAAGTAGATTGAGAGAAAAAATAGAACTCCAAAAACTAGTATTGTAGTCTAAAAACAGAATGATGCCATAAAGCTAAAACATAACATTTGTAATCACTGAGATTAAAAATGAGTAAAATAAGAAAAATATACCACAAAATAAGCTTGTTTTTCTTCAAAAGATAAAGCAAGATACTTTGTCTTGATATAAGTATTTTTTTTTAATGAATAAGAAAGAAACTCTAGAGATAAACTTGGAGACAAAAATTCAAGATTTTAGTTAGTGAAATAAGATATTTAGGCTTGTCAAGATATTATTTTTTGCAGTGTGTGAGTGTGTTTGCCCTCTATTCAGTGTGTTGTGCCTTTAAGGATATGAACAGGTGTATGTCCTTTACACGTTTGGGGAAGTGATGTCTGAATCCCTGATATAAAGGAAATGATGCACTTGGGGTGGGTGGGGTCAGGAGCAGGGTGGGTGGGACTAAGCTAGTGCCCTCCAGAAACAATCAACTACAACTCTGACCCACCATCATGGTGAGTGCCTTCCTTTCTTTCAGGCACCTATTTCACAGAACTTAAGTAATGGGTCTAGTCACAAATGAGTGCAAATATTCTCCCAGCTAGAGTTCCTCCCTTGAAATAAAAGTTACCCTAGGAAAAGTCAACCCCAAAACAAAGAACCAAAACACTGACTTCCATTTACTTACACAGGCCCCCAAATTAAGAATTCAATGCAGTGTACTCTTTTAAATCACCTCCTTGCTATAAGGAAGCTGCTGGCTGCTCTCTGTCTCAGCTACAGCAGCTGTCATCAAAAGGCTTCTGCATCCCACCCTTCTTTCAGGAACAAATAACCTTCAAAGTTGGATGTTTTGTGACCATTATTGGTTATCCTCTGTGAGATGAACTATGAAATGCTGCCAACCATATCCTGGTCTGTCACTGAAGTTTCCACCCTCTGCAGTAAACAAGGTCACTGCATCCCACCCTTGTTTCAAGAGCTAACTTTCAATGTAGGAACGCCTGAGACCATTTTCAGTGATCCACTTTGTGAGGAATGCTATGACATGCTGCCAACCATATCCTGGTCTGTCACTGATGTTTCTGCCCTCTGTGATTAAAAAGGTTTCTGCATCCCTCCCTTGTTTTGGATGCAAATAACTTTAAAAGTGGTAATTTTTTGTGACAGTTTTAGGATGTTTTGGTTCTGTATGAGGAATTATGACATGCTGCTAATCTGCTTCCAGTGACACCTGTATGTGCCATACTCACACTGTCTGTTGAGTCACATTAATTATTACAACTGTCTCCTCCAATTTCAATTTTGATATTATAGTTGTACCTGTGTCTCCTTCTTTCAGTTTGTTGTTCATAGTAGAAGAATAGGCAGAGCACTGCTGTGGCACCCCCATTTCCATAAAATGCATAAATGGCCAAGCACAATATATAAAACTCTCACATCCCAAAAATTTCTGCTGAATCAGAATCAGGTTTGCTGCTGTTGTGCTGTGTTCATCACCATCTGGGACTGAGACCCTCCACAGCCATTGTTACTGTCAGCAGTGAAAATTTATCCTGAACAAGAAATGATATCTTGATGCATAAAGAAAATCCACAAAACTGCTCTGAAGGCTATGGTGTGTACTGGATATATCAGACTAATGGAACAACAAATCTCGGCACCACACAAAATGTATCAAATAGCAGCTTTAATAAATTATAAAAAGCATGCCAAACAGCATCCGCTCACAAAACCTCTACTGGTTTCACAAAAGTTGCATCATCAGGAGGTGACCATTGCATCTAAAGTGGACCCTTAAATATGTACAATTACCACAGCACTATATATATTTAAAGTGACAATACCTTGTATGTGCATAAATATACATACAATACATATACATCCTTTTAATGGTTAAATATCTCAAACACATAAACAGATCCTATTTTGTGTTTTCAAAAGCAGAAAAACAGGTAATTCCTTATAAAATGAATTTAAGTATTTTAGTCCTACTTATTCTGAAGAATGGACTTCAATACAATGCTATATCATTCTGTTCTTAAATTTCAATAGATGGTGCTGAGGTATCATGATATTCCTATGCACCCTAGAAAAAGAACACAAGCACATAAGCACATTGTTAAATGAAAATTAATATCAGTAGGCTTAATAAATGTAAAGTTGTGTGCAACAATAGACAAATTACTATACAGATAGAACTGAAATCATTTTCTATTATGTTTGATACAAGGCATAAGTTCTATATGGTTATTTAGACCCTAGGTTCCATAGCAACCAATGAAAAAATCCAGAAGGATTCATGGTATAGCAATTTATTATCTAAATTGCCTCCACATGGTCCTAATCTGACCTTTTCAAGTGCACAAAATTTAAAAACATGATGGCCCATTTTACTATTTTTAACATGGCATGCTAGGGCATGTTTTTCATCTCCCCTTGTGATAGCCCTAAGGTGCTCCCTTATACGCACCTTAAGGGGTCTGGTGGTTTTCCCTATGTAAAATGAACCACATTCACATGTGGCTAAATATACTATGTTTTCAGTACAACAATTAAAAAACTCATTTACTTTGAAAAGTTTTGGAGTATTGCATGTAGTGAAAGTATTAGTTTTCATAATACTAGAAAAGAATTTATAATTCCCACATGTGAAATTACCCATAGGTAAAGGGGAAAGACAGGTACTACTATTTGGGACCCCGTTCTCCAATGTACTCTGATAACTCTGGACAAGTTTGTCCCTTAAATTATGACCCACTGCGATAGACCATCCTGGGCCTATTTTTAACAATGTCAGTAAGCAGAGGTTCATTTTACAAAATTCGCCAATTGGTGTTAATGATGTCCTGTATCGCATGTGCATGTCATGTGTAGTTAGTTATAAAACTGGTCTTTTGATCTACCTCTTCTGTTTGTTGGTTGTCCTGAAACAAACTATCTCTGTCAGTGTGGAGTACGTCTTGATATGCTTCCTTCACTAATCCTGAATTGTAGCCATGTGTCTCAAATCTATTGCACATATCCATAGCATGGGTCGCATAATCAGCCTCTTCGGAGCAATTTCTATGAGCTGTTAACATCTCTGCCTTGGAATATTGTTTACCATGTGGTGTGGATGGCAACTTAAGGTGAGCAGGATATAATTTCTATCTGTTTCCTTTCTAAATAAATTAGTTCTGAAAGAAACCAACTGTCTATGCTGTACAGAATAATCCTTTTTATGTTGGCTCATGCTGGCGTACGAGTCAACATATTGCAGTAGTAGCAGATTTGGAGGTGCGGTCACTGTGGACGAATGCAGGGGATTGATCAGTAGGTGTGTCCCTCATTCCCCAATCAGCCAGCATGCAGGCACCACACCAGCAATTCAGAATGTGGCCACCAAATCTAAGAAAAGGACTGCTGCAATGAGAAGCAAACTTCTCATTGCAGCTGCACAATAACATGCCTCCCGACATAAACAAGGCGGCACTGACTGTCACCACCCAACTTCAGGGGTGCCCAATCCCCCTGTCGAATGCCCTGACCCACTTCATCTGCCAACGGGGTATCCCACTCCCCATCGGCATAGTGACCCCCAAGTGTGTCCCCTCGGCATCATGCACTCTCCCTCAAAAGTCTTTCTTTGCCAATGGGGGGCCCAATCCCTGTCGGTTACAGTCCCCTTCTCTGTTTATTTTGCCAATGGGGAGCCCACTTTGTCAGCATAATGTCCCCCATCTGTTGTGGTGATGAGGGGTGCCAATCCCCTTGGCTCTTGCCCCCTTTCATATGTGCCAACAGGAGTGCCCAATCCCCATTGGCTACAGTCCCTCCCCAAAACAATCAGTTGGCATGCTGGGAGCCCACCCCAATGTGCCAAATGTTCCTGAAAAAAAACCATCCCGCTATGTTCCCCATATTTTTTTCCACCTGTAAAATGGAAATGGTCCATCACAGTCTCCTGCCCCTCCCCCAACCTGCGCCCACTCTGCACACCTTGCCTCCCCACACCCCCCTCACCTCATACTTACCTCAGGAGTTTGGCGTGATGATCTTCAGTGGACCGGGAACACGTCTGCACTCTTCAAAGCTGACCGAGAACTGAAGAAATGCCAGTAAGCTGTATAACGGCATAAATTGTTTTTTTTTTTTCAACTTTGGTGCATATCCCAGCCATTTTTGGGAATTGTGACACCAAATTTTCAACATGGGGTTACTGGAACCCTTCCTCATGAATTCAGTCACTGTCATGGCATTATTTTGTCCTGAAAGGTGATTTTGCAGTCACTGAGCGGAATCACCTTTTGGGACTGATTAAAGAAAATGACAGTGCCACTGTTCATGAGGGGGGCCTTCAAAAAGCCTATGTTGCAAATTTGGTGGAAAAAATACAAAAAATGGCTGTTTTACAAGTGTACATTGTGCAGTTTCCGTGCACACTCGTAACTCCATGAATTTGTAATATTTTCACTCCAGATTTTCAAAATTGCCATTTTTCCACACCTCCTTATGAACAAACAGCTGTCATTTTACATATCCTAGCCAAAATGTGTTTTCATACGTGCAGCGCAGAATAGCATGGTCGCTGTGTGAAATCAGTTTTTGGGACAGTTTGAGGAAATGGCAGTGACACTGTTCATAAGCAGAGGTCCTAAAATGCCTATGTTGAAAATTTGGTGACGAAAGTCTATAAAATGACTGTGTTACAAGCGTGCATTGCAGAGTTCACACGCACCCTCTTAACTTTGCAAATTTGCAATATTTTCATGCCACATTTTCCACAGTGACATTTTTTCACACCTCCTTATGAACAGTGCAGCTGTCATTTTTTACATCCTGCCCAAAATGTGTTTTCGCACCTGTGACGCACAATGGCGTGGTCGCTGTGGGAAATCAACTTTTGGGACAAATTAACAAAATCACAGTGCCACTGTTCATGAGGGGAGGTCCCAAAATGACTATGTTGACAATGTGGTTAAAAAAATCCCAAAAATAATTGGGTTATGTACGTGTGTTGCACAGTTTATTTGCATACTCATGACTTTGCCAATTTTTCATAGTTTCACTCCAGATTTTCAGTGTTGCCATTTTTTACAGCTCCTCATGAACAATACAGCTCTCATTTTTTACATACTGACCAAAATGTGTTTTCGGACCTGTGTCACCAAATGGCATAGCCGCTGTGCAAAACCACCTTTCAGCTAACAAGCTGATAGTGCCACTCTTCATGAGGTGGGTTCACAAAAAGGCCATGTTGAAAATTTGGAGTGAAAATACCAACACACACCTACAGCGTTAGGGTTTCCAACTGTAACACCCCATGCTATGCAGATTGACAGGTGGCAGGGGTGTGAGTTGGGATCATTGGCTGTAATGGTCCCTATTCCACCCCCACCCCCACCCTGCAGCCAGTGACACACATCGTGGTGTGCCTTGCAGTGTTCGGCCACAAAGTTCACCCCATTCTCCTATACTGACCCACGTCAGTGTATTTCCTTATGGAATGGGGTAAGTATAATGGTTAAAGACCCCAAAGCACACCATGACACTTGCCAGTGTCTACAGGGTAGGGTGAGGTAAAATGGCATGAGCGTTATAGCTGACGACCCAAAGGCACACCCCAATGCCTGTCAGTCTCTGCAGGATGGGTTTGCATCACTTCAATACTTCACTGCCATTCCTATTATGCATCTCTAACTCCGGCACTACCAATGCCAATGCCAGTGAGACAACATTTGGCATTGACAAATGCTTGTAACCATAGGATTGATATCTGGTGTCATTTTATAGACGATATATTTATGGTATGGAAGGACACACATGTTGAGCTACAGGAATTTATAGATTATTTGGAGAATAGTAACCCAAATTTGAAATTTTCAGTGGAATGTGATTTGACTTCTGCTTCCTTTCTTGATTTAAAAATATCTATGGAGCCTGATGGTACTTTCAGAATTAATTTATTTAGAAAGGAAACAGATAGAAATTTTATCCTGCTAGCCTCGCGTTCCCATCCACGCCACATGGTAAACAATATTCCCAAGGCACAGATGTTAAGAGCTTGTATAAATTGTTCCGAAGAGGCTGATTATGTGAGCCATGGTATGGATATGTGCAATAGATTTGAGACACATGGCTACAATTCAGGATTAGTGGAGGAAGCATATCAAAAGGTACTCAATATCAATCAATCAATATCTTTATTTATCCAGGCGGGCACCACTGAACAAGCTCATTTGCAAGATGAACCTGCGGTCCTACAGTAATAATACAGAAAGACAAGTTACAATAGTACAAACGTTAAAATAGCTGCTATTATAGTAAAAATGCACATTTACAGCTAATATACATTGAACATAGAACTACAAGGAGTCGTGGATAATGAACTTGTGCTGGATCCAAGCCCAAAAACTGTGCATTTTGTAGTGGGAAATGTTAGGGAGAGGGTAGGCATACCAGATAGAAGATATCAAGTGCATAATGTAGGGAGAGGTGGGGAATAGGGGCACAAGCAAAGAGGACCCAATTGTTAGAGCAGAGTGAGGGACTGGGACGGCGGAGGAACATACGAAAGACGATGAAGCGATTTTTTCGGTACTAAACTTGTCTCACATCATATTTATAATGCTACATATGTCTCCACACTGACACACTGACATATATAGTTTGTTTCAGGACAACCAACAAACAGAAGAGGTAGCTCAAAGGGCTAGTTTTATAACTAAGTACACACAACATGCACATGCTATATAGGGCATCATTAACACCAATTGGCATATTTTGGAAAATGAACCACTGCTTACTGACATTGTTAAAAATAGGCCCAGGATGGTCTATCACAGGGGTCAGAATTTAAGGGACAAACTTGTCCAGAGTTATTAAGGTACGTTGGAGAACAGGGTCCAAAATAGTAATACCTGGCTTCCCCCTTTACCTATGGGTAATTTCACATGTGGAATTGTAAATTCTGTTCTAGTATTATGAAAACTGATACTTTCACTACATGCAATACTCCAAAACTTTTCAAAGTAAATGAGTTTTTTAATTGTTGTACTGAAAACATAGTATATTTAGCCACATGTGAGTGTGATCCATTTTACATAGGGAAAACCACCAGACCTCTTAAGGTGCATATAGGGGAGCACCTTAGGGCTATAACAAGGGGAGATGAAAAAAATGCCCTAGCATGCGATGTTAAAAATAGTAAAATGGGCCATCATGTTTTTAAATTTTGTCAATTGAAAAGGTCAGATTAGGGCCTCGCAGAGGCAATTTAGATAATAAATTGCTATACCATGAATCCTTCGGGATTTTTTCATGGAGTGCTATGGAACCTCCCAGACTAAATGACCGTATAGAACTTATGCCATGTGTCAAACATAATAGTAAATTATTTCTGTTCTATCTGTATAGTAATTTGTCTATTGTGTCACACAACTGTACATTCATTAAGCCTACTAATATTAATTTTCCTTTTTTGATATTGAATAATAATGTGCTTATTTTATTTATTTATTTGTTTACCAGGTAACTGCACTGATCCAGAGGACTGTTTTCAGTCAAGACCCGGGCCACAGGGTGGCAAGCAACATAAAGAAACACAGCAACACATACAGAAAACTTCAATCTATACTGTAAATACCCACCTCAGGCATGAGGTGGTGTAGAAAAAAAGAAATACAAATAACATAATAGTACAAGGCAATGGCCAGGCACACATAGTGTAAAAAGTGGGCCATACGTGGCAATAGAAATAACATGAGATACAGGAGCCACATTACGTGCTGCAGGAGAACATATGTAGCATTATAAATATGATGTGAGACCAGTTTAGTACAGTCATCAGTAAAGCTGTACAGGTTCATATAGTTAGAGTCTCACATCAGTTCAGGGGTTTGAGGTAGTGAGGGAGGAGGGTTATGGAGAACTGCAGTGACGAGGGAGGGGATGAACAGGAGGGCAGGGGAGGAAAGGAGACGTGGGCATCAGGGTGCCTTAGTGTAACTTGTGTTCTTTTTCTAGGGTGCATAGGAATATCATGATACCTCAGCACCATCCATTGAAATTTAAGCACAGAATGATATAGCACTGTACTGAAGTCCATTCTTCAGAATAAGTAGGACTAAAATACTTCAATTCATTTTACAAGGAATTACCTATTTTCTTGCTTTTGAAAACACAAAATAGTATCTGTTTATGTGTTTGAGATTTTTAACCATTAAAACGATGTATATGTATTGTATGTATATTTATGCACATATAATGTATTGTCACTTTAAATATATATAGTGTTGTGGTAACTGCACATATTTAAGGGTCCACTTTAGATGCAATGGTCACCTCCGGATGATGCAACTTTTGTGAAACCAGTAGAAGTTTTGTGAGTGGATGCTGTTTGGCGTATTTTTTATAATTTATTAAAGCTGCTATTTGATACTTTAGCTAGTGTGGTGCGGAGACTTGTTGTTCCATTATCTTGATGCATAGCAGATCTGCTGCTGCCACATTGTCAGTCACCCTCTCGAACCGAGTCCCCAGTCAGACCCTCTTCTCAATCACTTTATTGCACTTACATGCAAAAGCACAATATATACAATTCTCACTCCCCTGAAAATTTCTCCAGAACCATAATCAGGTCTACTGTTGCTGGACAGTGTCTGTTGCCCTTTCAGGCTGAGTCCCTCCACAACCACTATTGGAGTGTTTTTTTATCACTTCTGGAAAGAGGAGGAGATGACACTTGTACTGTGAAGATAATATTGAAATTATTTAAAGTCTAGTCCAATCCATATTGTGTTGCACCTGTGAAAGGAAACTGAAAACAAAAAAGCAAAAGAAAAAGTTCAGGAAAAAAACAGTGTCTTCTTGGTGTTGCCTATGCCACCAAGAAATGGCATAATGTGACCCCCCAGACACACAGGAGGTGGAGCAGTGGGTGTCTTGCTTGCTTGAGGACACACTAGGACAGGAAACCCATGAAAACAAAAGAAAATCATTTAGACTTTAATCAAGTAACCAGAGTTATGGTCACACAGTATATCCAGTGTCTACGCCTAGTTTTTTTTTTTTATCATGAAAAAAGTTTTATTGTTTTCCAAGTTTTGACACAACACATCTCAGGACTGAATGACAATATAGTATTGCATAGATGTTACATTATTACAACCAATGAGCTCTAGCACCTCGAAAAGGGGAAGCAGTACAACAAAGAAAATATCAGTATAGCACACCATGCTCCATGTCAGGAGATAAAATTGATCAATAGCCACAGCATGTAACCAAGCATTTCCACAGAGAGTTACTAGTAACAGTAAGTACCATACAGTGTATTTATAATTAGACTGTTATAAGGGAAGAAAACCCTATCCTGGCAGTTAAGGGGGGTGTAGTACTAGAAGATACCTATCACCACCCCAGGAGAGCCAGGAGTTGGGGGGGGGGGTTGAATCTACCTATCAACATCTTGCTCCAAGCTATAAGGAAGTGCCCTCCCTAGTAACCTTTTGAGCCAGTGGGAAGTGGAGCACGTCTGGAAGTCCTTAAACAGGGGGGTTGCCAGGCAGTGTCGGTGGAACTGAGTATAAGTGTGAATGTAGATAGGCATCCCACTTATAAAATTTAGGGGTTTGATTTAGGCCAGAGAAGGACAGCCTTTGAAAAATAGCTAGCCTGGCCAGTGCCAAGTGCCAGGTCAGGATCGGGGGTGGGGTGGGGCTGCCTCTATTTTATCAGGATGGCACGCTTGGCCTCCAACAATACAGCTAAGACCCAATTCTTGAGAGATGTGGAGAGGGGGTCAAGGGAAGAGGAGTCCCCCAACAGCAAAAGAGGGGATATCTGGTCCATCTTCTTACTTACTACCCAAGAGCAGTCGGCCAGGATCGACATCCAAAGAAGGCCAGCGCCGGGCATTGCCAAATAACATGAAGCAAGTGGGCAGGGCTCTGTTGGCATCTCCAGCACTGTGAGTGCCTGAGTAGCCCCATGGAGTGAAGTACTGAAGGGGTCCTATACCATATCAGCAGGATCTTCAGCTGCATAGCCTGACTCCTAGCATCCCTATACACAGTATGGGCTGCTTTAATACAGCGATTCCATATTTCATAGTGGATAGTCTGCTGGATGTCAGTCTCCCAAAGCCATCTGCATTTCTCCATGTGGTCTGATTGAGAGTCCTGCAGAGTCCGGTAAACTCTCCCTGCCAGACCTTTATGTGACTCAGTCTTATGGAGCGAGCTCAACCAGCACCACTTAGTATCTGGAGCATACCGGGTCTGGAGGGCATGGACAGCACTCTGGATTTGGAGCAACCTCCAGAAATCCTGAGCCAGTAGGAATTTAGTTGTTAAAAGGACATCAACACCTTGGTATTTGGTCTGAAAAGGTCACTGATTGTCCTCATGCCTTTGTTCACCCATATGGGCCAGGAAAGAGGTTTATTATTGATGGTGATACATCGGTTATTCCAGAGAGGGGTGAATTCAAATGGTGGGTTCCTGGCCACTGGAGGCATGTGGGAGGTGACCATGGCATTCCGCCATGCTCTCCCCATTTCCAACATAATGGAGGTGACCTGAGAAGATGAGGAATGTTTGGAGGACAGGAGGGTGCACAGAGGGTCTCCCTTCATCAATGAGGCCTCTAGGTTGACCCACAAGGGTGGGTGAGAGGGGAGAGGTGCAAACCGTTTAGTTACTTGTGCTACTGTGTAGGCCACTTGGTACCCTTGGAACCAGGGAAGTCTGAGGCCCCCTCTAGTCCAATGCACCCTGAGCTTGAATCGGCCCCAGCGAGCGGTTTTGCCATCCCAGAGCAGGAGGGAGACTAGTTTATCCAGAGTTTGGAACAGTTTAGGTGACAGTCAAATGGGAAGATTGTGGAAAAGATATGAGATTTTTGGCAGGAGAAACATCCGTACTGCCTCGACCCTACCTTTCAAAGATAGATTGAGTTTGCACCAGCAATCCACCTCCGCTGTCAGGGAGATAAGTAATGGTGAGAAATTGACACTTTCTAACTCCTTCCATCTAGTAGTGATAAAGATCCCAAGATAGAAAAAGCCTTGGGGGGGCCAGGAAATATCAGTGCCCCATAGACAGTCTTTGGGCAGGCCAAATTTAAGGGAGAGAGAGTTGTCTTCTTCTGGTTCACCAGGAGTCCTGAGATCCTCGCAAAGTCCTGGAGCATGGCTAGGACTTTAAGCAGGGATTGCTCAGGGTTGGATATGGTAAGGAGGAGGTCATCAGCATAAAAGTTGACTAAGTAAGACTGTCCACCAACCTGGATCCCTGAGATGTCCAGGGAGGCTATAAGTCTCCTGGCAAGGGGATCAAGGGCAATTAAAAAAAGCAGGGGGGAAAGAGGACATCTCTGATGGGTGTCCTGTTGGAGATAAAAGGGAGAGGAAATATCTTTATTGGTTAGAATTCTGGCTGAAGGTGAGTTATACAGCACGAATATCCACCTTCGAAAATAAGGGCCAAAGCCATACCGGTTTAAGAATCCATGCAGGTAAATTCCACTCCACCAAGTCGAATGCCTTGGGGAAGTCTACAGCCAGGGCTGCCATGGGCACTGAAGATTGTAATGCCAGCCATTTGAGGTTGAGCACCAGCCTCAAATTGTCCACTCTAGACTTGTCTTTGGATAAGCCTGCCTGGGAAGGGTGAATAAGGAGGGGTAATATGTAAACCAATCTGTTGGCTAACACTTTTGCCATGATCTTTGTGTCTACAGACAGTAGCGAGATAGGGTGGAAGTTAACACAATCCAGAGGATCTGAGGACTTTTTGGGGAGCAGAGGGATTAGCGTCTCCTTCATGGTTGGGGGGGAAGGAGCCTTTGCTATGTGCTTCTTGAAGGGCTTGAAGAAGTGGTACAGAAATGTCATCCTTCAAGAGCCGATAGAGCTCCACTGTTATACCGTCTGGCCCAGGTGCTTTCCCGTTGGCTAGCTGGGATAGAGCAGTATGGAGTTCCTCCACCGTGATGAGTTTCTCCAACTTTTGGCACAGCTCTGGGGAAAGTTGGGGAGTACGGGCTGAGTTGCAGAAATCTTATAGCTCCTTTGCCACGCTCGCCTTGTCCAGGCTAGTTTGGGACTGATAGTAGAGTCTCATCACCTCATTAATGCCTTTAGGGTCAGAAACTACCTTGCCTGCAGGGTTCTGTGGGATGTGGATGTGTGATGTGGCCTGCTGCTTTCTGAGATGATAGGCAAGCAGTTTACCTCCCTTATCGCCTCCGTCCCAAAACTTATGTTTGGACTAAGAAGCTGCCATTCTGCCTTGATTGCAGGAGGGTATTAATATGGTATTTGATCCCAATAATTGAAGTAAGGAGGGTATTATCAATTTGTGAGGATGAGGAGGACTTAAATCTGGATTCCAGAGTGGAGAGTTCCGCCTGCAACCGGGTAATCTCCTCCTTGTGGGCCTTGTTATTGGTTGCTGTATATGATATAATACGCACCTGCAGCATTGCCTTAAAAGCCTCCCATACAGTGCCGGCTGCCACCTCTCCCCCAGAATTGAGGAGAAAGAAGGCCTTCACCTCCTCTATCATAGCGGAATGAAACTCTGGGTCCTGGAGAAGTAGAGGATTACATATCCATCTTGTGGAGGATGAGCCTTGACCGAGTGGAAGATTGTTGCAAGTGATCAGTGCATGGTCTGAAATCAATACATTGCCTATTTTAATGCCACTCATACCTTGAGCCACCACTTGATTCACCAGCCAGTAGTCATTACAGCTGTAAGTGCTATGCACAGGAGAGAAAAAAGTGTAATTCCTTCTCATTGGATTGTCCCTCCTCCGTGGGTCCCTTAATCCCCATTCCTCCACTAACTCCTGAAGTGTCACTCTTGCTTTAGGGTGAGCCTGGGGAGTGGAGTGGGACTTATCTAAGAAGATATCCACAACCAAATTAAAGTCTCCCCAAAAATGATTGGAATGCCCTCATATCCATCCGAGAGAGAGAGATGTAAGAGCTTGACTGATACCTGCTAGGAATTCGTCTGAATCAGTGTTGGGGCCATATACATTCGCAACTATGACACTCCCCCCAGCATAGGAGAAGCAAGTTGCAATCCAGTGACCCTGGGTATCCATCTTGGTGTCCTCTTCAGTCCAAGGAGAGGCTTTGTGGATCAAGACAGCTACTCCCTTAGATTTAGTAGAAGCAGAGCACGCTAAAACCTTCCCCATCCATGATTTTTTGAGTCATTGCACTGTCCTAGCAGAGAGGTGCATTTCCTGGAGGAGGGCACTATCTGCACCCAACGAACGAAGGTGCTTCAGGACCCTAGTATGCTTAACAGGATGTTTGAGACCCTTAACATTCCAGGAAATGCACCTCCACCCCTACCTGGTATTACCTGACATGCTTGCTCACCGGCAGGGACCAGAAACCAAGGCCCCTAGAATTCTGCAGCCGCAGAATTTTGCGCAGAACTTGCAATCTACTGCAGAACTTCTGCAGTGCCACAGAATTCACTCTTTTTGGTGATTTTTTATTAATATTTCTGTTTATACATATAATCTGGTTCTCTTCCCCTCTTTTTATATCCAAACCCCCCTATATGTTCAGAATGTGATGTTATCATTGCTATAACATCGCACATTAGCTAATGAAATGGCTGCATTCTGCAACAGAAATGAACAGTCACTTATCTACCACAGCTCCTACTGCCAGAGACGGTGGCACAGCACATCATGCATGTGATATTTCCTCAACCTGCACTACAGCCTAATACAATTTTCAGTCTTACATTATTGCACTATGGCCAACTTAAACAAAACCTTGTCAATAGCACAGACCTGTTAAGTGCATACCTCACTTTGTACAAACCTATTTGTGCCTTTAAGGTATAGAGATGCTATCTGAAATGAATAACTGGTAAAATTAATTTAACTGTCTAAATTTTTAAGAAAAATAAAGTAATTATGCCCAGAAAAGTGAAATATAATAATGTGTAGACCTGTTGAAAGTATAGACCTGTTAAATAAATAATTGCACTGTACGGATTTTTGCCAGGGTTAGTGATTACATATTGTCATTGGTTAATAGAATCACCTAAAAGTTATTGAGAAATGCTGTGTGAAGGGACAGCTGTTGGGCCAGAGGGCAGCATGCTGTGTTTCCGTGCTGGCAACTCAGGTTCAGAGATTAGCTCTGGTTGCTGGCTGGGTAGCACAAGGATTGGTGGAACACATCACTGCTCGGAGCCTGGGAAGGTATGATGCAGTGTTCTGTCACATGGTGGACACATTGTGATGGGCCAGAGAGCTGTATCTCACTATTGCTTCACATGCGTTTCATGGCCTGATGGTGTTACGCAGTGTGTCAGGGAAAGCAGGTTAACATGAAAAATGAGTCTGCAATAACTCTTCTGTGCCATTTCCAATGGGACCTGTATGAATGAGGATGCAAGTTCATGGAAATTAAAAAAAAACAATATATATATATATATACATATACATATACACACATACACACACACACACACACACACACACACACACACACACATATTTGTATGTATGTTACAGATTGCATATAAATATACAAGTGATACGCAGTGGGAACCTCATGAGTGGTGCAGAAAGCACATACAAATATATAAGTGATAGACAGTGGAAGCCTCATTAGTGGGATAGATAGCATGCATATAGAAATACCTTATTTATCACATAAGATCCCATCTGCATATGTCATTTATGCAACAGGCTAGGACCTTAAGGGAGAGACACTTGTTTTGCTTTTTTTAGGCATAAAATTATTTTTATAAGTTTATTTTTTGAACTAGTGTTACTGTGCGTTCCACCATCCTGATTGCTATAACCACTGGCATGAAAATAAAGCCAGGATGACAAGCTGACACTGTGATGTGGTAGTTTGTTAGTGCCGCAGAACTTCCGCAGAAATTACAAACCACCGCCGCAGAAGTTCTGAGGCAAATGGTAGTCTTGCCGCAGATCTTGGTCCCACTGTGCCACAGAAAAGTAGGGGCCCTGCCAGAAACCACTTACCTCCTGGCCTTGGGACTACAGACATTCAGCAGATACCTGGGGTCTGAGGGATTCTGAAGGTGTGTGCCCCTCCGTGGCAACTGCAGAGAAGAGTGGCAGAGAGTGTTGCTGTGGTATACACTAAGCATGAAGTGTCACAATTACAGCAGTCCTGAGTGAGAAGAAATAACAATACAAACTTTAAAAAGTTATATTAAAACAGTGAAGAGAACAAAGCAAGTCTGCCAAGATGTTAATGTGAAAACAATAAAGGCGTGGAGATAAACATGTAATGGGGAGCACTGCGGCTAATCCCCTGGCTACGCTGATTCACCCACCTGAGTGGGGTAGTGGATAGGTTGACTGTTATCAACCTATACTGACCTGGACAGTGCACCAATAATAGGCAATCCAGGATATAAAAAGGGGGAGGGGGAATCCTTGATGCCAGGATCCAAGGGAAGAGGGTCAGGGGAGATAGAGGAAGGAGGGGAAGATAACCCATCTCCTCGCTGCTTGCCAGGGCAAAAGCACTCAAACATTTCAGTAACACATACATATCGACTGTGGGTACAATAGGAACACTAACCATATGTAAAAAAAAAATAACAACAGATTATCGTAACGGATACATGGTAGCTACATAATTGTTCTGAATAAACTCAGGAAGTAAATTCTGAAAAAAACAGTGAATAAACACTGAAGAAGCATGCCCCCAGCCCATTGGCAAGTGAAGGGACTATCCTAAGCTGGGGGAGGAACTCTGGGGGGGGGTAAGGCTACGGCAGCCCCAAACGAAGGGATATAAGAGGGAAAAGGGTCAGTGCCAATGGGGGGCTATATACTGCAGCTGCCCTGCCTCCGTTGCCCTTCAAGGTACAAAGCCTAAAGAGGGAACCCGGGGGGGCATCCTCATTGTTGCTGTATCCTGGATTCCCAGTCCACATGCCCCTTATTGTGGAGGGGGGGTGCAGAGAGAGAAGGAAAAAAAAACAACAGTAGAGAGCCACCCCTGAGACCCTGGGTGATTGTGGGGCTCAAAGCGGGGGGGGGTAGATGGCATAGCAAACCCCTATTATGCCCTGTCCCCCATCTCATAAGTGCCCCAAGGTTCCCCGTGCTAAGGGGCAATGTAGACCCGTAGGGCGCCGGTGCACTCTATGCCAGCAAGTTTCAAAAACTACAAGAGATAGTGTAAAAAGTCCATAGCTTACCCTTAGTGGGATAATGCAGTCTTCCACGAGGAAGGTTTGTTGATTCAGCCCATCTTCCCTGGTGTTCCGGATCTAACTGGGTGACCTCCAGTTTCTCTGCATGACTGCAGGCCTTCTGCTACCACCTCAGCAAAGGATTTCAGTCCTGGTTTCACCAGTGAGCCATATGCTGTATCATCTTCTTCCAAATCGGGTGCCTCCACAGCCCAGTCTAGGGAAGCAGTGATGTCCATATGGTTAGGCCCTTGGTCTTGGTCAGTGGCATGTTCATCCTCAATAGATGAGTCTTCCCTGGGGAGCTTAACAGAGGGAGATGTAGAAGTTTGATGGCAATGCTTCTGCTGGGGTCTCCTGGATCTGGGCCTTGGACGATTCACATGAGGAGGCTTAGGAGCTTCACTGGCCGTAATGAGATTATTCTGTCCTGTCCCAGATGCTGGAGAGGTATTAGCAGGTAAATCATTCGGTCTGGCCTTGGGGGACTCATCTGCTGTGGGACTGGTCCGTCCTTGTGAATGGTCCCTTGGAAATGACTTCCCCTTACCTCTGTTCTGTTTAGGTGGTTCTTGAGCTCCTGGGACCCAAAGGCATCAGGGATTTGTAGTGTTTTTAAATATGACAGGCCAGAAGGTGTTTAGCCAGGCCTTGGCCTCCTGCGGGTATTCTGTCAATAAAGTCCCTGCCCTCCTTGGATATGCATAGGGATGTCAGGCCTTTGAATCTGTATTTGAAGTCATTGGCCAGAAGAAGCTTCTTCAATGGAGCAAAAGCCTTTCGACGGGCTGCCAGTTCATGAGAGTAATCTCCGTAGAATGAGATACGGGCTCCTCTCCAGGTGATATCCCCAAGATCCCGGGCTACCCACAGTACTTTCTTCTTCACCGAGTAACGTAGAAGGTAAGTGATAATGGGACTAGGAGGGGAGTTTGGAGATCCAGCCTTACCAGACAGCCTATGAGTTCACTCCATGTGAACAGGGCCCCTCCAGCGGTCTCCGAATAACTTGGGGATAAAGTCATTTAGAAAGCGCTCCATACTCTGGCCCTCAGCCCCTTTGGGGATGCCCAGAATGCAGATATTATTGCGGCGCCCCATGTTTTCTTGGTCTTCAGCACATTCTCAAAGTTTAGCAAGTTTGACTTCATGCTCACGCAGTCTCTGCCAGACTAAACCTTGTTGCTGCTCGAGTTCCTCAGTGCATTGCTCAGTAACATTAAACTTGTCTTCCAGGTTGTGGACATCTGCCACATTGCCCTTGAGTGCTGCATTAATTCCATCCACCGTAACCAGTAGGGCCTCTAGCATTTTAGTTATATAAGAGAGAGAGTCCACCACTGGGGTTTGCTGCTCGGCCATACCACATGCACCCTCTTGCTTAGCGGTAGTCAGAGGGGAGGAAGATGCCACCGTGGCGCAGACTAATTCAGGCAGAAATTCACCCACAGATCTCAGAAGGATTCCAGCTACTATGATACTGTGGTAAGTCTTCAGAGTTGTGTCCGGAGGTCTGTGCACAGCAAGGCAGTTAGTGCTCTGGGTGGATTGAGTGGCACTGGGAATTCAGGGTGAGGCCTGAGTGGCCTAGTGATATTCTTCTGATGTGGTAAGCTACACAGAAAATAGTTACATTTGGCAAGCAGCAGGGGTTTTTGGGGATCTACCCTGAACAATTACAGTCAAATCAACCCTGGATCACATCAGAGCTGTTGGATTAGGTCCAGGGAAGGACAGACAAACAAAGTAGGCAGCCATCATCTCAGCACTCAATCCACTCCCTCCGTGTCCACTCCTAGTTGTCACTTGTGAAGAGAAGAGACAAATTTTTTTTCCTCAGTTGTCCGCTATGGTGGCAGGACAGTATATCCAGTCTTACAGTCCTACTGCCACCGCTGTCACCTGTGAAGACAAGAATTAAATTATTGTTCCTCTCCTTAGTTGGCGGCCCATAGCGTGGACTTAGAGTGTATCTGTGAAAGGAAAACTAAAAAGAAAAAATCCTGGAATGATACTTACTATCACATTAGTGGTAACCAGGCTGTGTAATGTCAAAATGGTGCCCTGGAGGAGGAAGGTGACTTGCTGGCTGTTGAGGATGGGGCAACAGGAAAGTACACCTGTGAACACAAGAGTGAAAATATTTAGAGTTAAGCCCACTCCCTATCTTTTATGCCTTTAAAAGGAAAATGAAAATAGCAACATAAAGAACAAGAAAATGGAATGATACTTATCATCACAGTAGTGATGGCCGTGATGTTTAATAGCACAACATTGCCCCCTTGGGATTAGAGGAAGAATAGACAACTAGCTGGCTGGAGGAGGCAGCAGGACAACAGAAGCAGATTCATACTGTAGTAAATGTATCTGGCATTTATGCTGGGCTTAGAGTCTGAGTTTATCTGGAGGCTTGAGATGGTGGAAGAGGAGGAGGAGGAAGTGCACGTGAGGAGGACTGGAGTAGGCCAGAGAGCAGAGCTTCATCAGTGGTGTTCAGCAGGGCAGCAGGTTCACATTAGTCTTGTTTATAGTATTTATGATAGTCTGGGTTTATCTGGAGTCATGAGATGGGGGAGGAGTAGGCAGCGCATGTTGTTCCTGAGTGAGGAGAAATGGAGGCGGCCTTAGTGAGGAGCATCATCAGTGGTGGTAGGCATGGCAAAAGATTCACATTAGTCTGGTGTCTGGCATCTATGCTGGTCAAACAGTCCAGGAAGGTGTGGTGCAGCCCAAGCCAAGTAGAGGGCCCAGAGCATTTATGGGTGCAGCAGGTGGTGCAGCTGAGGGTGCAGGTGGAGCAGGTGCAGGGCTGTCATTTGGCAGTGATGGCACACTCATACCATCTGTTGAGTTATACTAATTATTACCACTGTCTTCTCCAGTTTCAATTTTGATTTTATAGTTGTACTACTGTCTTCTTCTTTCAGTTTGTTATTCATAGCAGTACAGCAAACAGGCAGAGCACCTGTGTGGTACCCCATTTCTAAAAATTATGCCCGGTTGGCATTTGTCTTTCAGGGAAGAATAGCAGGCAGAGCACCTGTGTTGCACCCCACATCCAGAAATTATGGCATCATCACTCATCACAGAAGAGGAGGTGGTATGCAGCAGCAGAAGAGTGTAGCCAGGTACTAGTTTGGCATACCTCTCAACTAGAGCTGTGCGGAATATAAAATTCCACCTGCAAAATCCACGGAATTTCACAAAATTTTAAATGTCAGTCATTTCACTATAAATTTAAAAGTATACATCCAAATAACACCAAATTTGGTACATAAACAGTACCACATGCCTTACAAGAGTGCACCCAATTTCAGAGCTGTAAATTAAAAGGGGTGGAGTTATGGGTGGCAAACACTTAATCAAAATGTAATTTTCAGTTATTTTGAGATCATTTAAAAATTTCTTATCCAAATGCCTCAACACAATATCAGGATTTAGAGAAGCACCTAGAATGCATATATGCTCCATGTTTTAAGTCTCAAGCTTCAATGAGAGCTGAGTTATAGGCAGCCAAATATTTTGCCAAAATTTGGATTTCTGTAATTTTAGTATAATTGTGATAGTATTCATGGGAATGTTACAAAAATTAATAGGTATACAGGTTATCACCACATTTGTATATGCACATAGCTTCAGATTTCTAGCCTTAAATGGGACTGAGTTATAGCCTGCCAAACATGCTGCCAAAATTTAAAATATTGGTTAATTCCTTCTAATTTTAAAACTACATGTTCAAATTTAACCAGAGTTAAAACATTTAAACTGCTATACCACATGGTAATTTTGGAAAAAGTTCATATTTTCAGCTTTAATTGTGGTTGAATTAAAAGTGGTCAAACTTTTGTAACATTTAAAAATTTAATTTTTCAAGAAGGTAAATTACAAATGTATAAACCCCTGAAACTTTAAAACTAGAGAATGCAATACCATTAAATTTGGCAGGTTCTTAGACCTTACAAAGAGACTTTGTGTGCCAATTTTATTAATTGCTTGCTGCAAGAAATTGCAAAATAATGTGTACTTAAAGTCAAAGCCATGAGTCTGTGAAAATTGTAGAATTTCATGAAAAATTCCACAAAACTGGAATTTTCTAATTTCACTCAGCATTATCTGGGGGATTCTAATTAAAGGACATGAGTACAAGAGGCAAGTAATGCAGGGGGTGACCAAGTTCTGGAGTTACATGCACAGTTTCACCAAGAAATGGACAGCTGAGCTGGGTAGCGCAACAGTGGTAGACCCCCAGGTTGGAGCAAGAAAGCACAGAGTGTCAACAATTCCAACTTGAATTCAGGATATTTAAGGATCACATACAGTAAATTTATGATCTAAGGAGCCTGGTGTATATGCAAGTCTAGGACTTAGAGGTACTCAAAAAGATGTAGTGGGTGAAGACAATGTATTGGGCAGCAGGAAGAAAGAATTCTGGCTATTCCAACAGGGTAGGTCGATTGGAAAAGGAGTAGGCATCTCACATTTTAAGGGAGTTTGTCACTGTAAAGAACAAAGGGGATATTAGTGAGATCAGTAGTTCTACTGAGTCAATCTGGCTATGCCAAAAGACAAGGGGGGGATAGTCACGCAGAGAGGAACAGCAGGACTGCCAAAAGTTCAGCTAAGCTTATCAACTGAAGTAGTGACACATGCGTTGTTAATGTTACATTCCACAAAACACATTCTGGATGCTTCATCTACAGTATATGCTATCATAAGTATGTGAGAAAATGTTACTAATCATTTTTTTTCTTTTGCAAAATTAAAACTGCTTAACAAATTAATCTAGTTGTGTTAGACACCAGGATACACTGGCTATGGATATGCATATCAAATGTTTACTCTATGCATGCAAGAGCAGAGAAGTTACACACATCCACATTTTTGATAGTTTTCAAAATGTTTTTCAAATATTTACATATAAAAGTTTTGAACCCCTATAACTTAAAAATCTCCTATCTAATTCTATCCCTATTTAGATAATTCTATAAGCATTACAAAAAAGCTATTCATACTAATTTACACATGCCTAGCTTCAAAAGTGCCTGACTTAGTCTGTAAGACCTTTGCAATATATCCGACTGTTTTAGTGTTTGTATCGTCTTAATAAGTCAAATCAATAAAACTTATTAACAAAAAAAAGTGCCCGAGTTATATGCAGATGAAATTCTTTCATGAAATTTCCTGAAAAAAATAAAATGACAGATTTTGAGCATGTATAATTTTGAGATGATGCATCATATTGGCATGAAATCTGGCACATTGTTAGAACACCTATCATCAAGAAATCATGCCAAATCTAAGATCCATAATCCAGCAGATGGTTAAAGTATATGCAGATAAAAATACACAGTAGAAAAAGAAGTAAGGTGGCTAGTGAAAAAACACAGTGGAGCCTCCAATGTGAAAGAAGATTATTTGCAGTGGCAAAAAGTTTGGCTACCAGTAACCCAAACAAAGACCATTCAGCTTGGTCTAATTAAAATATGCTTTATTTCAAAAGCTTAAAAAAGCATGAAAAACAGCACCCTCATCCTCGTGACACACATACACCACATGACCAATGCGTTTCACATCACTCTTATGCTTTGTCAAGGCTAGCTACATCATCACCATTCATTTCATTTAAGCCACTTATTTAAAGAGACAGTACTTAAAAGACCTATCAGTCTCTGTATACACACATACATATAAAGTGCCTATAACATTTATAATAAATAAAGTTTCTATCTAAACAACACAATCCAATACATGTAAACTAATTTCCATACATATAAATATACAAAAGTACATCAAAAGAGCTATCCTACCCATATACACTACAGTACAGTCATTATTTTATATATATATATATATATATATATATATATATATATATATATATATATATGTTATTATTATTGTGCAACCCCAGCAATAAACTGATCTTAAATACACTATTTTATGAAATCTCATTAATGTTTGTTAAACAAGCAAATGTGTACATACACACAAATATATATAATTAAACTAGCTGAACAGCACTATCCATTTTAATGCTAAAGACTAACTCACCCTAGGCAAATTAATAAGAACATAAAACTATCATTTTCTCTTTTTCCAAAATGGAACAATGCTAAAGCTGGCATTTAAGCCTTTTTCTCCATTAGCTCTTACCACGTACTGTCATTTACTTTCTGCTTCTCGCAATTTGTTACCTAAATCCTCCCCCACCCACAGATATTCACAGACACTCTCTCTAATCCCCGGAACTTAAATTTGTGTTCATTTCCATGGCTCATTACATGAACTGCTAAAGCATTAATTTCGTCATTTCTATTTATACTTCTTAAATGTTCTGACATCCTGTTCTTAATAGGTCTTTTCATCTTCCCTACATAAAAATGTTTACATATGCAACTTGCAAGATATATCACATAAGTAGTGGCACAATTTAAAAATGTTTCATCTCATATTTTTTACCTATAACAGGGTGCTCAAAAAAAGTGCCTGACTGTATATGTCCACAAAAAGAACAGTTTCCATAATGAAAAGTTCCATCAGGTAACTTCAGACATATGTTCTCCTCTGGTGCCACATACAAACTTCTTGTCACACTGTCCACTATATTTTTCCCTTTCCTGTAAATCACCCATAGGTGCTGATCAGCCATTTTCTTCAATCTAGATCCCAACGTTAACAAATTCCATTTTTTACGCAAACTCTCTTGAATTTTATAACTTTGCAGATTATACTCTGTAATAAAATTACAACAGTTAAAATCCTGTCTGCTTTTGCCTTGTGTTTGTATATCATCTCAATTCTTTTTAACATATCACTTCGATTCATTGTTTTTACTATTTTTTCAACCTTTTCTACAATATCTCTACTGTAACCCTTACATAAAATCTCTCTCTCAATACCTCACTATCTGAGTCAAACTTTTCCTCTACACTTGTATTCCTTCTACGGCATACAAACTGGCCTTTAGGTATATTATTCAGAATATGCCTGGGATGGCAACTCTCAAAAGCCAATATGGCATTCTTGGACATTTCTTTTCTGAATAAACCAGTATCAAACCCTTCTTTTTCATTCTTTTCTATAGTGAGGTCTAGAAACTCAGTAATATGCTGACTCATTTTTTGAGTAAATTTCAGATTTGGGTTAGTCATCTCCATGTACTGAAAAAACTCATTTAAGGCTGATGGGGGGCCACATACAAATCAGCAAAATGTCATCTAAAAAACGTCCATAAAAAATATGTATTTTCTATATGGATTCAATTCTGACATCACTTTCTCTTGCTCCCAATGAGCCAGATAGACATTTGCATAATTAGGCACAAAGGAGGCCCCCATCACTGTACCCTTTACCTGTAGGTAAAACTGTCCATTAAACACAAAGCAAATGCAAGTAAGCACTTTTTCTGTTAAATTTAAAAGCATTTTTACAAAGTTATTTGAATACTCAGTCTGAACACATAAAGACTGTCACAGAGCCTCAATTCCATCATTATGTGGAATATTAGTGGATAAAGCATTAATATCAAGTGAAACCAAATAATCTTCCTTCTGGACTTGTACCATTCCAAAATCTGTAATACATGTGTTGTATCCTTCACATTATAAGGCCAGAGGGCTACCAAAGGTTTTATATGTTGATCCACCATCTGTGCCAAGGATTCTGTCAAGGAGCCTATACTGGCTACAATAGGGCAAGACAGTGGATCAACCAGCCACTTTTGAATTTTAGGTAGACCGTACAGTGTAGGTCTCACTGGATGGTCCACACACAAAAAGTCATAAGTTTGCTTATCAATCAAGCCATCAATACACAATTCATACTGTACAAATGTATATCTATCTGATGTTTAAAATCCATTGTCATATCCCTTGACAACAATCTATAAAAGTTTGTATCTGCCAATTGCTGTAACATTTCTTTTTTATACTTAACTTTATCAAGGAGCACAATAGCTCTTCCTTTGTCTGCCTTTTTAATCTCAATTTCTTTGCTTATTCACAGATTTTGTAGTGTCTCTCGTTCTTAATGGGAACAGTTATTATGCCTGGGTTTATTGCTCTCTAACAGGAAATGTAGCCAGTCCCTTTCACATGCTTTTTGGAATATGCTGACTGCTGCACAACTTGGAGGAACAAAAGTAGATGGCCTTTTCAAGATTTTATTCTCACATACATCCACAGTACTGGAAACTCTATTTTCTTCCATAGACCCACTTGACTGTCCATTATCTTCTCTAATAACATCTGATGTTTGATTCTCTTTACTGTAAAAAGCTTGTAGATCCAACTTTCTGGTGAACTTATGAAAGTCTATCATCACTTCAAATTCCTTCATATGATTTGTAGGTATAAAATTAAGTCCTTTTTGAAGTACTCGATGTTCTGCTTCGGGTAGAACATAGCCTGTTCAGCTAGTTTAATTATATATATATTTTTGTGTGTGTGAATGTGTGTGTACACACTTGCTTGTTTAACAAACATTAATGATATCTCATAAAATAGTGTGTATTTAAGATCAGTTTATTGCTGGGGTTGCACAATAATAATAACATATGTATATATATATTAGAGGCAAAAAACTCCATTTAATGCATCAGTTACAGTTGTTCCACAGTGACAAAAGTGAGGAAATTCAGTGTTAGGGTTGAAACCCCCCTTGGACCCCTCCAGCCCACCCCCCAACTGGCATCGGGGTGCGCATTGGGGTCATCAGCCCTAACTCTTACCCCATCACATGTGTAAAGAAGCTGAGGAATAGGAGAATGGGGTGAGAGTTAGGGCCGTCGACTGCTGCACACCTGATGCCGGTTTGGGGTGGGCTGAGGGGGTCCAAGGGGGGTTTCAACTCTAACACCGAATTTCCTCACTTTTGTCACTGTGGAACAACCCTAACTGATGCATTAAATGGAGTTTTTTGCCTCTAATTTTTCTTTTTTTTTGAGAATGATGATGAGAAATAGTGAATGTAATGCAGCAGTGGTAGTGCAGGGCACAAAGGGCCCCGCGCTCCCACCACGTGATATCTTGTGACATAGTAACAGGAACAGCAATGCAAACAGAAGGTGGAAATGCAAATGGAAACAGTAATGAAAATGCAAGTGCAAATGACAATGCAAAGGGTAACGCACACGGTGGCATACACAGGAACAGTAACGCAAACGGGGACATAAATGCAAGTGGAAACACTAAGTGTAACAGTAATGGAAGTGCATACCCTGCTTTTGCTGAACAGCTGCATAGAGAAACACAAAGAATGTATGCATTGTAATGGGCATCGAAGCTGAAAACGAGCACTAGAAGTACTTAATTGCTAATATCTCAGCAACCGCACGATGTAGAAAAAAATGTAAATTTCACAAAAATCATGATTTTCCTGGCTAGGAGTTTGTTATTACATAGCCCATAGGGCTATGCAACTCGCAACCAAAAATCTATATCTCGCATTGTTTTCGAGATACGAGCCCCGAAAGGTACAGCGTACGCCACCATGTTAGTCTATGGGAAAAAATGCCAACTTTGGAGTACCGTAACTTTTCAGCCATGCAATATTTTTTCACCAAACTACCAAAAGGCACCTCTGTGAGATGTTGGCTGCATTCCCTCCAAATTTCAGGCCAAAAGACCTAATCGTTCTTTTGCAGCAAGGTAGCAAAGAACTCCTGTCATTTTGGCCATAGTGTTGCAAAGTACTTTCGTGATTTGCGAAAGCTTTCACACAGATTTGTGAAAGTGTCATGAGCACGACAGTACTTCATGAAAATAAATTTTCCAGAACTTTGAAAAACATATTTCTGGGGTGTTTAACCCCAAAATAAAGACATGGCTAGTATCCTCAGGCTCCGACTAGGTGAACACAAAAATAATTGTGTCCCTAGATGGTCCCAATTTTAAATGCCAAGCATTTTCCTGATCACCAACTGAAAAAAAAATTGTGGATTTGCGAAAGTACTAGGGCCATTTGCGACAGTAAAAAGTGCACTTGAGAAAGTGTTGAACTTTTTGTTAACTTTTCCCATTGACTTATAATGGGAACTTGTTTTTTGAATAACTTTTGACCTGTTCAATATTTTTTCATGAAATCTTTAAAAGACACATCAGGCACCCTGGCCATACGTTCCCTGAAGTTTTTTTGAATGCTCAAGACAAACTGCGGCGTACTCTGTAGGCATTTATAAAAGAATTCACCATATAGCGTAAACATGTGCACAGATCATGCTTAATAACTCCACAGTTGTATATCTGACTGGTACAAAACTTGGCAGATCCCAAGCTGTATGGTTCCTGATCATGCTTTCCAAATTTCAGGCAAATCTGTTGAATGGTCACAAAGTTATTAAGGTGTAAAGTTTGACCCTTTAACCTTAAAAGGGCTCCTCAACCCTAACTGTGGTAGCACTACCGTGCTACCATAATATATAGATAGATAGATAGATAGATAGATAGATAGATAGATAGATAGATAGATAGATAGATATAAAATAGTGACTGTAGTGTAGTGTATATGGGTAGGATAGCTCTTTTGATGTACTTTTGTATATATATATATATATATATATATATATATTTATTTATTTATTTATATATGTGTGTGTGTGTGTGTGTGTGTGTGTATAGAAATTAGTTTGCATGTATTGGATTGTGTTGTTTAGATAGAAACTTTATTTATTATAAATCTTATGGGCACTTTATATGTATGTGTGTGTATATAGAGACTGATAGACCTTTTAAGTACTGTGTCTTTAAATAAGTGGCTTAAACGGAACAAATGGTGATGATGTATCCAGCCTTGACAAAGCATCAGTGTGACATGAAATGCATTGGTCACATGGTGTATGCATGCCATGAGGATGAGGGTGCTGTTTGTCATGCTTTTTCAAGCTTGTGAAATAAAACATATTTTAATTAGACCAAGCTTAATGGTCTTTGTTACGATTACTGTTAGCCCGACTTTTTGCCACTGCATGCAGATAAAAATGTTCATGAAATTTCACACAAACAATAAAATGAGAACATTTTTGGCACCTATAATTTTAATACTATCCATCCAAATGTCATGATATTTGGCAGGTTAGTGGCTATTAACCCACAGAATATACATTCTAAATGTCCGAGCTTTAGCATGAACAGTGGCTGACTTATAGCCAAATGACTAAAGTTTTTTAAATTGCACAAAATTCTGACAGAATTCCATGAAATTTCACAGAATTTTGTGAAATTTCATCTCAATTCCATGGATTCTGAATTTCCCTTTCCACACAGCCCTACTGTCAATCTCCTGCCCACTAATCAGGAACAAGGCTAAAGGCTTAATGAAATAAGGACAGGTATATGTGCATTGAAAATATTATTCCAAATTAGGGAATATTAGAAAAATGGGAACATTTGGTTTCTAAATGTGTCCAACACACACTACTTAGCAACATAACTGAAAAAAATATAATGTTTTTCACATGACACGAGTTTAAGCTTACTTTACTGATGTCCAAAAATGCTGTTTTGCTGCTATTCAAGGAATTCACCTTTGCCATCTTTAATGTCAGAATTTTCTCCTCCAGAGAAATCCTACTTCACTTCCATCATGCCTGCCTCTGTTTGTGTTAAGGATGATGCTCTTTGCTTTTCTTCACCATCCATGTCCTCATGAATGAGTGGTGCCCAAGCTGATGCTGTACTATGTGGAGGAATATGATGCTGATTCATTTTAATAAATATCAACATACTGACACCGGTAGGGGAAAGGTTGGTGCATCTGCCCATAATATCTGCCCCTGTTGAGCTGAAAACACATTCAGCATTCACACTAGATGAGGGACAGCTCAGGTATTTTAAAGGACTCATAAACAGGGACTGCTGAATTCCTCCGCAAAAGCACAGCATCATAGGTCAGGGGCTTACCTACATAATGCTGTCATCTGTTTTCATGTAAAAGAGTGAAAATCCAGAGTAGCTAAGCAAGAAATGTTTCTCCAAAATGTAAACATTTAAGTTCCCTGGCACAGTAGCTTCCTAACATGGTGGATACGTCACTACATGATAACATCATCATAGCGAAACAGCCCGAAGCTATAGCTCAGGCTAAATGGGGACTTAGGAATAATATATATAATAACCTTACCAAAGCTCTTCCCCTACAAATCAGTTACCTGTGCAGGTGTGAAATCGGTGGTCACACCTGCACAGGTAAAGGATTTGTAGGGGAAGTGCTTCAGTAGGGTTATTTCATATATTATTCCTAAGTCTCCATTCAGCATGCACTACAGCTTCGGGGCTGTTGCTACGATGATGTCATTGTGTAGTGACCTATCCATCAACTTTGGGAATTACTGCGGTGAGGATCTTAAACAGGAGCCGCAGATTTGTTTACATTTCGTTTAAGGCTACTGCTGCCAGTGATGGCCAATCTTTCACCTTATTCTGCCATTAAAGAAGTAATGTAGCTCTTCATCAGCATCCAGATAGACCTGATCAACCATGTATCCATCATCTTCTCTCTTTACTGCCTGTTTCCCATAATCAGCAGTCCATGTGTCCTCCTCCTATGACTCATGGTCAGCAACTCCAACTTGCGACAACACTGTCCAAAGTGGATTGGATGATGTTTGTGCTTTTTTGCCTGCAGATTTGCTTCTGCAATATATGCCCTCCATTCTGCCATTCTGATTGCCTTTCCTAAGCCAGATGCTCCTCGTGCCTTCCTGTGAGTAAGCTGCTCATGCTGCCTTTTCAAAACATACATCCCATGTGCCTTTTTTGTGAGAAACATTTGAAGATATAGGACCTGGTTTTGTCCATATGAATGACTGAGGACAATCCACATTTGTCTTAGGGATCCTGCATGATCACAATGCTGAATTCAGTTGATGTTACTATTCTGTTCAAGTGTTTGTTGGGGTCTAGGACCATCAGCATGTGCTCAGCCAGTGAATAACTGAATGCATCACCAGTCACCATAAACTGCCTCTGCACATTCAGAATGACTTGCCTCAGCAAATGGAGGAGAGGTATGGTCTGGCTTAGGAAGGAAGTGTCACCACTCACTACCTGTGTTGCAGGACCAAATTGGTGCAACATTACAGTTGAACTATCTATAAACCTCCACTGTTTGTTGGTTAATGACATGGAAGCTCCTAAACTGTCCCTGCTTGTGTGCAAGAGCATGTTGTCAGACAAGGCCTTATATTGCTCGTTCATCCTTTCCAACATAATGTATATCACATTTAGTTCACCTCATTACAACCTCTTGCTTTATCCAGTGCTGAGGCAGACACTTTTTTTCTTATTTGCAGTGCCCACAGCTGGTCCCTGGCCTTTCTAGATCTTGCAAAATGCACATAGATTCACCTGCACACAATCAGTAGTTGTTTAATGTCTGCCTGTGACACAAAACTCTGTAACCACTGGGTTAATACAGTGTGCCAAACAAGGCACCCTGAAAAATAAAACACCATTAAAGGCCTTAACAATGTTTGACCCATTGTCACTTGCAATAAACCCTGTCTTTAGTGAGTGTGAGTGCAGCCAAGTGTCCACCTCCTCTAAAAGTGAAGGGAAATAGTTACCTGCACTGTGTGACACAATCATGCATTTCATGTTGAGGCATGCTTATACAGCACAGAAGACTAGCTACTACCATGGTAAATGCTGCTGCCAGTTCCACCCATATATTTTGTTAAGTTGCAATTGGTAAATAAAAAAATCATGGCTGATCCCTGGAAGTTCCATTCAATGTGCAGTTACACCCATGTATGAGCTTGCAGCCATTGGACCACTACTCCATATGTCAGTGGTTATGTGGATATCGTAACTTGAGGAATGCTGCAATGCATGTTTTATTGCATTTTCACTAACATTCCTCAGTTCTGGAAATATCCTCTGTGAAAAATAAGTCCTGGATAAACCTGCCATTTTGGGCACATAAGCTGGCAAATCCCACATTTTCAATGAATGAGAATGGCAACAGATCAACGGCAAGAATCTCTTCTGTTGCTGCATTCAGTTCACTGGTCACAACATGACTTGGGGAGGATTTGCACTACTGAGACAGAGCACTGGTGATTATTGTAGGCTGTAAATTTTTGGGGTGGTTCTTAGTGGAAAAGTTTCACATGGGCACTGCATTGCTCAGGGGTAATCTTCGAGTCACCATCATTAAAAAGCCAGTGATTTTTGGTGTACCGGTTCTTGCACAGAGAATGGTGGTTTTGGATAACACTGCAGCTGCTAGTACTGCTGACAGATTCATTACTGCTAATAGGGGTATAGTTAATATCCTCCTCAGATAAAACATCCTCCTCTAAATTAACCTTCTCCCCCTTCTTTCCATGTGTAGGTTCTGTGTTACTACTTCCCACTCCACCTGCTGCTAGACATTGATGCTGCTGCCACTTACCTAGGTGCTTTATTTTTAAATGGGTGTATGTTGCCCTCCAGTGCCCAAATGTGATCCATTTTTTTGCGGTGACTTATTTTACATGGCATATCTGGCAAACTACAAATTGACTTCTTGCGGGGATCAATTATAAACAAAATCCCAAACAAGTGATTTGGAGGACGGGACATTTTATGGAAATACACAAGTGAAGATGATTACAATGATGTGGCAGGTGTATTGCCAGGAGCATGGTGAGTGACATAGTTTTAATCGGCATTTTTCAACAAGAGACTTTTTTAGGGGGTGTTCACCCATTGATTTTGTTTTTCCTTTAACATCATCCACTTTCATTTGTTTTAATTTCTGGCTCCAGGAAGGATCAACAACTAGATTGTTATCATTGCCTTCATCTTCAACCACCTCCTCCTCCTCCTCCTCACTATTCTCCGCTTCTGCCACCCTCCTTCTCTTGGCAGTCTTCCTTCTGCTCCTCAGCATCTTTTACCATAGGCTTCACTTGCATATCCTGCAGTTCCTCTCCACCCAAGGGGTATATGAACATACATGTGAACATATGAAGAAGCCAGCAGAATTAGGCCTTTTGGTCTATCTAGTCTGTTCATTGTGCAGGGTTCTCAGCTCATGCCATTATCTCTGCTCCCCCTTCTTCTACCTTTCCATCCCTTTCCTCCCACCTTCCATGACCTTTGTTTCCCCCCTATATCTATCCCAGACTCTCTTGAAGCTGCCCACCATCCTCGATTGGATCACCTCTCCTGGCAGTATGTTCCATTTGCTCACAACCCTTTCTGTGAAGAAGTGTCTTTTAATCTCCCCCTTAAACAACCCCTCCCCCCCAACTTTAGGCTATTCCCCCTCATACATTTGCTGCAGTTCAGTCTGAAGAGAACCTCCCTGTTCACCTTATTAATCCCTTTCAAGTATGTGAAGGTCTCAGCCATGTCTCCCCTCTCCCTCCTGTCCTCCAGGGAGTTCATGTTTCAGGCCCTCAGTCTCTCCTTATACAATTTACCCTGCTGCCCTACAATAATCTTTGTAGCCCTCCTGTGGACCGTCTCAATCAGGTTGATGTCCTTTTTAAGGGGAGGGCTCCAGAACTGTACTACATACTCCGGATGCGGTATCACCAATGACCTGTACAAGGACAATATTACCTCCTGTCGCCTACTGCTGATCCCCCTGGCCATGCACCCCAACATCCTGTTTGCCCTTGCCACTTCTTTCTTGCACTGTGTAGAATGCTTCAGTTCATTAGTTATCATCACTCCCAGATCCTTCTCCTCCTCTGTGGAAGATACCCCCCCCCCCACCCAGTAGTACTCTGCCCTAAGGTTTTTGGCTCTATTGTGCATAACTTTTTACTTCTTGGCATTGAAGCTCAAATGCCAGATCCTGGATCACTTTTCAAGTCTTCTTAGGTCCTCTTTAAGGTCCTGTATCCCTTCAGCTGAGTCCACCCTCCTGCAGAGCTTGACGTCATCTGCGAACAGACACATTTTGCCCTTGATGCCATTCCCAATGTCATTAATGGAAATATTGAATAATATCATCCTAACACTGAGGGCTATAGGACACCACTTGTGACCACTCTGGTGCCAGACAACTCTGCCCCCATCATCACATTCTGGGTCCTGTTCCCTAACCAGTCTTCCATCTGTCTAATCATCTTCTCTCCTATTCCGAGGCCTGCCAACTTCCTGATCAGCCTCCTGTGGGGTGCAAAGTCAAAGGCCTTGCTAAAATACAGGTAGAGGATGTCCACTGCTTGGCCCCTGTCCACTGCTTTGGTTGCCTAGTCAAAGAAGTTGATCGCATTCATTTGACAGGACCTCCCTCTCATAAATCCATGCTGCCTTACATCCTGATCAACCTCATCCCCTATATTCTCCAGCTCCTCAGACTAAGAGTTCTCACATACCTTAGTAAATGGCAAACTGGGGTATGATGCAGTTTATTAGCACTCAGTCTATCTCTAGTTCTCCATCCCAATTCTGTATTAACAAGAATGCTGGCCACATCATCTGCTCTGATGTTTTTTTACACCATAGACTGCCTCTTTCTGCTGCCTTCCAGCTGCTTGTCCCTTTCCTGCTTGCTGCTGCCTTGCCACCACATGCCTTGCCCTTACTTCAACCACACATTTTACTGCTGTGATAAGGAAATAGTGCCTTACAGTGCCCTACACAATGTTAAACACCTGCTTGTTTCTGAAAGAATTAAACCTCAATTTGGTTTTATTCTATTGTTGGGGGCACAGAAAAGCATACTGAGCAAAAACTCATTTCAAGGTGTACACAAAAGTGAGGGGAATTTAAGTAACGTGCTCAGGATCATGCATTATTAAAGTGGCTGTGGATATTTTTTTATTTTATTTATTTATTACATATTCGGAGAGTACCTTTGAGACACGGACTCATTTACAAAGGTTCCACGTCACAAAGGATATATACATACAAAAATAACAGCAATGAACTCAGAGACAGATGCAGATTGTTTACAGGGAATCAGCCGAGATAACATTCAAGATACTAGGACTACTTATTAGAGTAATTACACAGTACACATACAATGTAGATATTTTATAGCACATGAGCGAAACTGGCTGGTCAGTAAGGGAAGAGGCAGGCCAGTGGCCATTGTCATAGATTAAGGAGGAGGAGGAGGACAGGGGATTCAGTTGCAGTTACAGTTATTTGAGGATAGAAGATGGGCCCTAAGGAGGGTTTTAAATTTCCGAGTCTTTGTTCATTAGCCAGGGTGGTGGGTAGGCTGTTCATCCACATGGGGGCCCTATAGCTGAAAGACCTTTGAAATTGAGAGGTACGGCTGGAGGGAATAGAGAAGAGATGGAGGGCTGAGCTATGCGTATACTCAACCTTATTGCTTGGGCAGATTAAAGGGGAGAGTCCTGAGGGGGAGAGGCCTAGGTTGATTTTTTTAGCCATCAGACAGGTGTGAAACCTAATCCTGTTGTCAAGATTAAGCCAGTTTGTAGCACTATAGAGAGAGCAGGTATGTGTAAGATGGTCACATCCTAGGATAAGATGGCTGACTTTGTTTAGGGAGATATGAAGTCTAGCTAGGGATGAAGTGCTTGCCGTATATATCAATAGGCCGTAATCTAGCAGTGAGAGGACCGAGGAGGTGACCGTGAGCCTGAGGGCATCAGGGTTAAGGCAGTGCTTGAAATGGTGCAGAAGCCCCAGCCTAACGTTCAGGGCCTTGTATAGGTGGTAAATGTGTTTGTGAAAGTTAAGACCTGGGTCCAAGGTGATGCCCAGGTATTTAAAGGAGTCCACCTGCTCTAGAGGGGTGTGATTGGAAGTTAGGACTTGTGGGCATAGCACCTTTCTAGTGTTCTGTGGGTGAGAGAACAGCATAACTTTGGTTTTGTTGTAGTTAAGAATAAGGCGTTGCACAGAGAACCAGTTTTCCGTGCAGCTGAAAGAGGACTGAAGGGAGCGGTAGAGTTGCACAGGGTCAGAACTGGAGCAGAAAATGACTGCATCGTCGGAGTATAGTAGTAGATTTCCTGGGCAGGACTCAGGGAGGGAGTTGAGGAAGAGGTTAAAAAGTAGTGGTCCCAAAATGACCCTTGAGGGACATCAGAGAGGACAGGCAGTCTATTTGAGACTGTGTTACCAATTTTGACCTGATGATATCGATTCGAGAAGTAGTCAGAGAACCATCCCAAAGCATCCTGAGAAAGACCCAAGTTGGTCAAGGTGGTTAGTACGAGGGAGTGGTTGACGGTGTCAAAAGCCTTTGTGAGGTCAATGAAGACAGCACCAGTGATGTGCCCCTTATCCAGTGCAGAGTGTATGTGTGCGGTAAATTCGAGAAGGGCAGTAATAGTGCTGTATCCCTTGCAGAACCCATGTTGCTGCTTGCAGAGAAGGTTGTATTTGTTGAGGTGCTCCATGAACTGATCAGATACAATCTGCTTTAATGCCTTGGAGAGGGGAGGAAGTATGGAAATGGGGAAGTAATTATTAGTAATGGCATGATCTCCACCTTTAAATATTGGTGTGATGGAGGTAGATTTCCACTTGGGGGGGAATTTACCTAGGCAAAGGGGTCAGTTTAAGATGTGAGTAAGGGGGTAGAGAACTTTCATTAAGGGTGAGACGAAGGAGCTTCATGTCCAGAGCATCAGAGCTATAAGAGGAGTGGCTAAGGACTGTTCTGAGGTATGGCTCCACAGTCCTAGTTATGATGCTGTGCAGGTAAAGGGGGGGAGCTGCAGGAGGGGGAGAAGCGGTGTTAGTTGCCAGAGGATCAAAGAAGTTGAGAGAGGACACTACTAAGATTAGTGAAGGCATTATTGAAGGCTGAGGTGATACGGGATCGGTCAGTGGTCAGTGACCCATCAACCATGACCTGTGTTGGCATCTGGTTGGGAGCCTTACCACAGATTTCATTAATGTTGTTCCAGAACTTGCGTCCAGAGCCCCAGAAGGAAGTTAATGAAGATTTATAGTACTCTGCTTTGGCTTTGCGAATGGCCCAGGTGCACTTATTCCGAGCCTCTCTGTATTTATATCTGTCAGGCAGGAGGCCAGATTCTAGGGGGCATTGCCACAATGAATCTCTTGCCTGCAACAAGGCCATGAGGTGATCAGTGAATCAGGGAACATGGTTGCCTTTCACCATTCTTTTAGTGAGTGGGGCAAAGTTGTCACATATGTTATTGAAAGACAGGATGAAGAGGTCAAGAGCTATTTCAGGGTAGGAGGAGATAGTGATGAAGGACCAGTCCATAGCCTTGAGGTACGATTTAAGAGCTGCCAGTTTACCAGGGCCAAGTTTGCGTTGGGTTATGAATTTGGGAGGGGATCTAGGGGCTTTGCAGGACCAGGTGCAGACAACTGGGGAGTGGTCACTAAGAGCACCTGGGAGAACACAGACAGTAGAGATTTTGTGTGGACGATTGGTGAAGACAAGGTGGAGCAGTGAGGAGGACCCAGAGCGTGGGTCAAGATGAGTAGAGGAGGTGACCATTTGGGATAGGCCTTGGGCTGTGGCAGCATCTATGAGCAGTGAGGCATCCTTACTTGACCAATTTATATTAAAGTCACCTAGTACTATCATTTCCGTGTGAGATGGTAGAGTGTCCAGATAGGACATTACTGAGTGGAAGGCTATTTTTTTGTCCCTGGGAGGACTATAGACTGCAGTGATGTGTAGTGGGTTTTGGGCACACCCGAGGTAATTTTAATGGTGACGGCCTGTGGTCCTGGACTCAGCTGGGGGGAAGGAAGCTGTTTAACGTGCAATATGTCTTTGGTGTAGATGGTTCAACCACCCCCACGTTTACCCTGTCGGTCTACACGGTATAGGTTTTAACTGGTAAGAGTTACTGTGGAGTCAGAAATCTGATGGGTAAGCCAGGTTTCAGATACGGCTATAACATCAGGATGATATTGCATGACCCAGCCTTGGAAGGAGTCCCACTTTTTTAATATGCTGCAGACATTGAGGGAGGCAATGCTTAAACCACCATTGGAGGGTTGACAGTGTGTCAAGAGTACTGGGGGCCCAGGATTGGGATGAATATTGCCCAACCTAAGAAGGAGGAAGAGGAGGAGTGTGAGCCTTAATGCAGGGTGTAGGAATGTCATCCTTTTGTAGCAGTGCAAGGATTTGGCAGAGCACCCAGAGGAAGAGAGGGTTGGAATGGGGAGAGATTGCAAAGAAGGGGCAGCCAGGAGGAGGAGGAGTTGGTCAGAGGGATGGGAGGGCTGCATCAGCTGATGTAGGTGGTGAAGTTTCCAGCCACTGTGGGGCGAGTCCAGAGTTGTGCACCGAGGGTGGCCACCATAGTCTGTAACTGGGGTGTGGGTCATAGGCACAGTCCCATTTCCAATAACAAGGTAGGATAGAGAGGATACCCATGAGTTTAACAACTGCCAGGGAGCTACATTATTGTCTGTGTCGGGTGTGGTGTTGCTAGGGTAAGGCAGGACAGGGGTGTGTGCAGTGGGTAGTAGAAATTACAGGAGGAGAATTAGAGGTAGCAGTCTTACAGTATATGAAAGATGTGTTAGGGTTATAAGAAATCCAGTGTTGAAATAGAAGGAGCGGCCTCTAGTGGTGAGAAGATATAAGCTGCTAATGGTGAAGTTGGCTGATTGGCTAAAAGCCCCTATATAAGGGCATGCCGAGCAAGGGTGGTGATGGTGGGGGAGGTGGGAAGCCAATGCCCTGCATCAGTGGGGACACAATAACGCCAGTCCTTCCACGGAGTTTGGAGTGGAGCTTGCGATGTACCTGCTGCAGCTGCTGCTTTCGGGGGGTGGGGGAGGGCGCCTTTCTTGCAGCGACCCTTGGAACACGGATCTGTGGAGGAAGATACAGAGGGTAAGAACATTTATATAGTAGGAGTTGGGCAGGGGGAAGGGTGAAAGGAAAATTAAAATGGGCAGTCCAGGCAGGCTCCTAGATTCGAATTAGCAGGGGCGTTTCTATAACTGTTGCAGTTTAAAATGAATTACAGAGGATGCACTATTCTGTTTCACATTTAGGGCTGAGAAAATATACAGAGCTACTCAAATAGCACTGATTCTGTTTTAACACAGTTTGGAGATGTTAATTACAGGGAAGGGCTACAATTCATTACAGGAGCAGCACAGTTCTATTTTGGAGTAGCACAATTCTGCATAACACACAGTTTATCTGTCGGGAGCCAGCACAGTTTAAGGAGGCAATTACAGAGGCAGCACTGTTCCGTTTCAACACAGTTTGGAGAAATTCTATTACAGAGAAGGGCTACAGTTCAGATACTGGAAGAGAGCACAGTTCTATTTTACCTTTAAGGGCAGATTAAATAAGACAATGCTACAGTTCAGATACTAGGAGAGAGCATAGTTCTATTTTAACCTTTAAGGGCAGTTAATTAAGCCATGCAGCATTAGGAGAGATATAGCAATATAGCCATTCAGGTACAGGTGGACACAACGTTCTATGTGCTATTTTGAGAGAAAATTATGCAGGGACGGAGATTATCTCCACACCTACACCAACAAAATGGCGCCAAGTTCAAAACACACAACGCCAGTCCTTCCACGGAGTTTGGAGTGGAGTTTGTGACGTACCTGCTGCTGCTGCTTCTGCTTTTCCGGGAGTGGAGGAGGGCGCCTTTCTTGCAGCAACCCTCGTGACCCTCAGAACATGGGTCTGCTGCAGCTGCTGCTTTTCGGGGGGTGGGGGAGGGCGCCTTTCAAGGCCTCCAGAATGATTAGCTCCTTGTTCTATGACCCACACAAAATAACAAATATAACTGCTGCTGCTACTGCTGATGCTGACGATGATTCTAAAATGCACTAAAATTAGATAAGATTTGAAGGTACAGTAAACTGGCAAAAGGGATTAGAAGAAGAAGAATGTCAATTGACTTTCCCCAGCTGCAGCTTCTGTGCTGCAGAGTGAGAATGGACAACACAGCAACACAGACAGAGCATACACTAAAACTTCAACTAAACATAGTACAAAACTACAAAAAAACTGAAAACAAATCTTAAAACAAGCATTTGTCAATGCCGAATGTTGCTTGCTTCTATGTGCTGTTTAGGAATTTGGAAGTCATTGGAGTGCAAATATTGAAAATTCGCGAACTTACAAGCATGCGTAGGAACTACGCAATGCACACTCGTAAAACAGTCATTTTTAGGAATTTTTTCACCAAATTTTCACCACAGCCATTTTAAGACCTCTGCTCATGAACAGTGTCACAGTGATTTTCTTAATGTGTCCCATACATTGATTTTGCACACCAAATGTGCCATTGTGCGCTACATGGGCGGAAACACGTTTTGGGCAGGATGTGAAAAATGACAGCTGCACTGCTCATAAGGAGGTGTGGTAAAATGGCAATGTTGAAAATCTGGAGTGAAAATATTGAAAATTCGCCAACTTACGAGCATGCGTAAGAACTGCGCAATGCACGCCAGAAGGTCAGTTTTTGAAATTTTTCACCAATTTTCAAAATAGCTTTTAGAGCCACCTTATGAACACTGGCAGTGTCGTTTTATTAATCATTCTCGAAAGGTGATTTCTGCAGTGGCTGCGAAATCACCTTCGGCCCGAGTAATGCCATGACAGTGGCAGCATTCATGAGAAGGGGTCCCAAAAACCCTATGTTGAAAATTTGGTGCAACAATTCCAAAAAATGCCTGAGATATGCAATAAAGTTGAAAAAACCCTATCTATTCCATTATACAGCTTACTGGCATTTCCTCAGTTCGTGGTTGGCTTTGAAGAGTGCAGACGTGTTCCCGGTCCACTGAAGATCATCGCGCCGAGCTCTGGAGGTAAGTATGGGGTGGGGGGATGTGGGAGGCAGGATGCGCGGTGGGTGGGCGGGTTGTGGGGGCAGGGAGAGCGCCGAGGACAGTTTTCTATTTACAGGTGTTTTTTTATTTAGAGACGGCGAGGGACATTTGCCACACTGGGGTGGGCTCCCAGCGTGGCAGCTGAAAGCTGTTCGGGGGCTGGAGCCGGCCGAGGATTGGGTACCCCCATCGGCTATAACACATTTGCCATGCTGGGGTGGGCTCCCAGCGTGGCACCTGGCTGCTTGGGGGAGAGACAGTGGAGCCGATGGGGATTGGGCACCCCATCAGCGACAGCATGGGAGGGGAGAGACAGTGGAGCCAGCAGGGGATTGGGCACCCGTCGGCCGTAACATCATTTTGCCAAGCTGGGGTGGCCAGCGTGGCACCTGGATGCTTTGGGGGCGTGGAGCCAATGGGGATTGGGCACCCCGTCCAGCCGCAGATGTGGGGGAAGGTTCATGAGCACGCAGTGTGCGTGGTGTGCGCAGCGCGCGGTGGTGTGGGGAGAGCTCTGCTCACTCAAGCGGAGCTCTCCCTTTCAACTGTATGCCACTGCATTTTCAGCTTGTCATAGACAGCTGTAGCAGTGATTGGGGAACTGGGGCCGTGCCTGCAAACACACTGACTGCATTGGAAGATGGGCTGACACACCTCCGAAAACTCGGATGATGGCACTATGTTTCTTGCATATGCGTGCAAGCAACATAATGACGTTTTTGATGAACTATATATGGTTTAAAAAAAACACTTTTGTATTTGAGGATTTTACACAAGAAGTAAGGTCTCTCTCAGAGAACTCACAGACGAGCCTGTCTCCTCACACACACTGCTAGAACTGCACAGAGTACAGCTCTCCCAGTCAGCTTCCTGTTGCAGAGATACCATGTGACTGTCTCACATGGTACTGCATGAAACCTGAGAACTTCACTAGAAAGACAAATGGCGCAACACTAGAAAGACATTCACTAAAAATACCACCAACAGCTTAATCTGGTTCAAAGTCAGTTGGCATTCATCTGTATCTCCCCTCCTGCCTGAAAATAGGCAGAATTTGTTTAGTACACTTACCTGGTCAACAAAAACTAAATAAATAAAAACTGGCACCACTCACCAACGTGAAAAAGAGATGCTGGTCTCGCGTAAATGTTGTAAAAAATCCTTTATTTTAGCATCTGGCAAACAGGTACCCAGTAACTAGGCATGCAAATGTACCAGTCTCTTGAGAAAATGCATGCATGCAAAATTTTAAGAGGGCACATTTGCACGCGCTTAGTTACCAGTTACGCATTTGTTAGATGCAGAAATAAAGGACATAGAAACACAGAAATTTGTAGGCAAAAAAATACCCCGTGGTCCATCTAGTCTGCCCAAGTCCCCCCTCCCCCCAAGAAAGACCTTCACCCTCCTTTTTCTGTCTGCCCCCTGTTGGTTAGGCCCTTGTATGTATCCCAGGCTTTTTTAAATTTGCCCACTGTATCAACCCCCACCATCCATTCCGGCAGTCTGTTCCATGACCCCATCACCCTCTCAGTAAAGAATTTCACCCTAATGTCACCTTTAAATCTGCCACCCTCAAGTTTTAATGCCCACTAGTGGATTTGTTCTCACTCAATCCGAAGATATTTTCAACCCTCACCCTATTTATGCCTTTCAAGTACTTGAACGTTTCAACCATGTCCCTCCTCTCTCTTCTCTCTAGCAGAGTGTACAGGCCCAGCTCCCCGGTCTCTCCTTGTATGTCTTCTTCTGCAGCCCACTCACCATTCTGGTAGCCCTTCTCTGGACCCTCTCCAGACAGTCCTTATCCCCTTGTGAGTATGGCCTCCATAACTGTACCCCAATTTCCAGGTGCGGTCTGACCATGGTCTTGTATAGTGGCATGATCACCTCCCTTCTCCTGTTTGTAAAGCCCCTCCCTATGCATGCCAACATTCTGAGTGCCTTCCCCACTGCCTTGTTGCACTGACTCCAAACCTTCAGGCTGTCCGAAATAGTGATCCCCAGGTCCCTTTCCTGTTCTGTTGTTTCCAGTTCTTCCCCACCAAACCAGTACTTTGTCTTCAGGTGTCTACACCCTATATGCATAATTCTGCATTTCTTTGCATTAAATTGTAGCTGCCATCTTTCTGACCACTCCTTCAACATTGCCAGATCCTTTCTCATACTTTCCACACACCCCTGTCGTATCCACCCTATTAATGTCATCTGCAAACAGACTCATCTTCCTTTGCAGACCCTCCGTAATGTCCTCAGTATAAATGTTGTAGAGTTTGGGTGCCAGCACTGAACCCTGGGGAACCCCACTCATCACCCTTTCCTCCTTTGAGTGCACCCCATTTACCACAACCCTCTGCATCTTTCCCTCGAACCAATGCTCAACCCAATTTGAGAACTTTCTCCCCACTCCCACACTACCTACTTTGCCTACAAGTCTCCTGTGGGGGATGGTGTCAAAGGCCTTCCTGAAGTCCAGGTAAGCCACATCCACTGCCCCTCCCTGGTCCCATATCTCCATAACCCTGTCAAACAATTCAATCAGGTTGGTCTGGCAGGACTTACCACCTGTGAATCCATGCTGGTTGCCATCCAGGAGGCCCTCTGCCTCCAGATATTTAATCAGACATTCCTTTATAAGGGTTTCCTTTAGCTTCCCCACCATGGATGTAAGGCTAACTGGGCTGTAGTTTCCCAGTTCTTGCCTTCCTCCCCCCCTTATGCAGTGGCACCACCTCAGTCCTTTTCCAGTCCCCAGGAACCATTCCCTTGTCCAGTGACAAATTAAACAACCTCATAAGTGGTGCCACCAACACCTGCTTCATCTCTTTGAGAACTCGAGGGTGAATTCTGTCCGGGCCCATTGCCTTATCCTTCTGCAGTTTACCCATTTATTCCAATGTCCTATCCTCCATGAATGGACTCAAGTCCACTTCCCTGCCCTCCCTTCCTCTGACATTCAACTCCGGCTCTGTCACCTCCTCCACTGAGAAGACTGATGTAAAGTAATCATTCAGAACATTAGCCTTTTCCATGTCCCCTTCTGATATTATCCCCTTCCTCTTTGAGTCTCATAATCCCCCTTCTTCCCCTTCCTTCTGTCACTCACATATTTATAAAACTTCTTATCCCCCCTATTTGTCTCCTCACTATGTTATCCTCCATATTCGCCTTCACCCTTCTGATTATTTTTCCTGTTTCCCTCTGCTTTGCCTTATATACCTCCTCATCTGTCTTTTTCTGAGAGGTTTTATATGCCCTGAATGCCCTCCTTTTCTCCTTAACTGCTACCCCCACTTCCTTTATAAGCCAAAGTGGTTTTCTCACCTTCTTTTTTTTTTTTTGCTCACCACCCTAACGTATAGTTCTGTTGCCTTCAATATTCCTCCCTTAATTTCCCTCCACAGCTCCTCCACCTCCTCCACATTCTCCTTCCATTCTAGTTCCTTCCTCATAATTTCTATCATCCTCCTAAAATCTGTTTTCCTAAATTCTAGCACCTTAGTGGTGGAAATGCTCTTGACCAGCCCTTTCCGAATTTTAAAGCTTACTGTCCTGTGGTCACTGTCCCCCAAATTTTCCCCAACCTCCATCTCCCTGACCCCTTTCCCATTTGTCATTACTAGATCTAGTATGTTCTTCCCACTAGTAGGTTCTGTGACCAGCTGGTGCATGAACAATTCCTGCATAGCTACCAGTAGCTCCCTATTCCTTTCTGTGGATGCTGCTGGAATTTCCCAGTTCACATCTGGTAGATTCAGATCACCCAACACCACTGTTTCCCCATTCTTGGTCATCTCCTGTATTTCGCTAACAAACTCTCTATCCACTTTCTCTTCTTGATTCGGTGGTCTGTAGACCACTCCTACCCTCACTGCCTTACCCCCCATACTGCTTAAAGTGACTCATAGTGTCTCCGCTGGTACATCCCTTCCCCCACTTGCCATTTACATGTGTCCAGCATCTCTTTTTCACATTGGTGAGTGCTGCTGGTTATCATTCTAGCTTTGACGTATTTTTTACTGGATGCCCCACCATCACTCCATGTGGCTCTTTCATTGTAGAATCTAAAAACTTCACCTAGAGTAATCTTCCTGGAGTCACACACTTCACAACTTCCCATACAAGTATATTGGTTGTGAAGTTCAGCTTCACACCTTTGAAGAACTTTGTAAAGTTTCCAAACTTCATAAAGTTTATTCGAAGCAAAGTTTTTAAACTTTGTACACCCCTAATGTGACTGTAAGGTGAATTGTTTAACATTATGAAAATACTAAAAGCATTTTCATAATCAACAAATAGACAAAACATGTAGGGTAGTGAATATCATTGAACAGAAAATACATGGGGTGATTAAATGTATTTAGAATCATCATTTCCAATTACCTTTAGAGAACTGAATTAGCAATTTGCAGTTGGAAGGTATAGGCAGATTATGCACTGTATACAATCTTGAAGTAGGGTTTATAAAAGCAGTATGAAATGAAAACAATATAACTTGTCTCTGGTGCTACTCTGTGGGTGCAATGGTTATGGATATAGGGTCAGATATTTTTAACAGCAGTATTTGTTAGTGACCATGTAGTTTGTTTCGGCAATAATGTTTCCCTGGCAAACATATTAAGATAACCATTTTTTTTAAATTTCATTTTCTTTCATTCCTGAACTGAGATACTGGATTTTGAAATTGTTAAAAGTTTCTGCTCCCATGCTATGCCCACCATAAATATTAAATATCTTGGTACAGTGCTGTCCTGTTAATCATCAGAAACATGCAATTACACCATTCTGATACAGCCACGTTATGAATCTAGCATATATATTCAACATGTAACCTCAACAGAGGAGATTTTTAAAAATTGTGAGTGGTGGCCATCTTTCATGACATGAGTAATTAATTGCAAAATTATCAAAGCTGTTTTAAAAGTATATGAACAAATTTAAAATGCACCGAGGATGTATCTGAGGAAGACAAAAATGCTTTTTTGTTAAAAAAACTATATGATGAAATGTTTTGCCAATTAACAAATACTGCTGCATTAAACATTTACACATGCAGTTTGGTTGATCCTGCACATTTTAAAGCCCTTTTTTGGCAGCCAAATGCATATCCAGAATTACTAGGCATAGCACCAGTATTTACAGTAGTTATACATTTTGGTGATGCCCCTGGAGATGCTGGGAAGTCAGATTCTTCCTTAGTTTAATCATCTCAATCAATTAAAAGCTAGCATGCCCAATATCCCCTAACATAATTGAACTCTATATCCTCTCCCCCCCCCCACACACACAGTACTTCTACATGCTATTTTTAGCTGACCATTTCAAAGATGACTACCTTGTATATATAAGGGATACAAAATGGTCTGACTCAGAATATGAAACTTGTTCTCATGAATGAAGAAGGAGCAGATCAATAATTCTCATGTAGCAAAGCCACAGTCCTCAACTAAGCTTTGAAATCCATGTCACTGTTCATGTGATAAGTGGCATATTGTTAATCAGACCATCGTGTGTCCAATTTATAGAATGTATTTTAAATTGCAAATCTTTTTAATGGATTATTTACCTGTTTCTGTTTGATTTCAGTGATATTTAAGAGTATCAGTGGCTACTGTAATGTCATCATTCATTGTGCAAGCTTTATGTCCACTGGTTATATTCTTTTGTGACCTACTCAAAGTGAAAATAAATGATAATGACTCCTCCAAAGGGGAAATATATGTGTCATATTAATTCTAGTGATGTCACAACCAAATACTACATGTTTATTTTGATGTTTCAACTCACACATCCATGGTAGAAAGGAGTTATTTATTTATTTATTTATTTAAAAATGCCTGAGTACCTTTGAGCACACATGCTCATTTACAAAGATTCCTCATCAGTTGTACAGTCACAAAATAAGACAATACAAGTACTGTAATCAATTCCAGAGGAATGTGGTCAAATCAGGCAATAGTATACAAGACTCTAGCAACTACAGTGCATAAAGAAATATGCAAAATCAGGCAGATCACTGTGAAACAAAGTCACATGATAAGTATAAAGGATATATGGGATATGCAAATGCTTGAGTTAAAATATGCATTTGATCTTCAAGTGTTAGGGGGAAGGATTATAACCCACAAGCCACAAGTGAGTTATAAAAACCCTGCCACCTCACAAGTGATGATAAATTGCATGTTTTGAGGCACTCCATTGCATATTTGATGTACACAATATTATTTTAGTAGTTACAACTTTTAAATCTGTTGTATGAAGATCGAAGTGTTTATCTTTGATTTCAACTGCTGACATCTGTACTGAATTAGGCAATTGTGATGTCCTCAGCATTGTGAAAGCTGCTTCCCGCGATTGGCTCAATAATCCTTTGTGATAGAAATAACTTTCAAGATATCAGTTATGACAACACTAACAAGCTAGCATTCTATCATGAGTTTAGCTGCAAAGATATCACTTATCTTGTCATTTTTATCTCCACTATTGCTGTATAAATATATTTACTTTAGTTATTGCATCCTGTATTGCCTAGTGTGTATATTTGATTACTCTTTAATGTTACTCTGGTCTCCCCTGTATGTACTCTCCCGTGGCGTGCCTGAATATAGGCAACATTGTTGTCTAGTGTACTTACCCGGTAAACAAAAAACAAATAAATAAATAAATATTAATTCATACCTACCCTGTATGTACATTACTGCTCTAAAAATACACAAGATCCTCTTGATAAGTAGGTGTTCAACCTAAATGAGGTCATCCTGATGCACACATATGAACAAGCGAACATACGAATCTGCCTGCAGAAACAGGGCTTACGGTCTATCAAGTTAGTCTGCTTGAATGCACAAATAAAAAAATGCAACATAAATTTTTTTTTACCAAATTACACAGTCACATATTGTGAATGATCCTCTCCATATATACAACAAAATGTCATTAATGAAATATGCGATACAGAAACATGAAGTACTAGAATGACTAACACTGACACTGTTGATTTGTTATAAAAAGATTATCTTTCTTTCCTTCTCTCCTCTGCTCATCCCTATTTATGGGATCCTCAGTTCATATTATGGATGGTTATGCA